>CAODLS011126834.1:0-25453 GCA_948243855.1 Flueggea neowawraea
ATACAATGGTATACCAAAGACTACATACTCCATAGTAGGGTGTCCCTATGTCAATGTGTTATATACATAGTATTCCACATACAATCATGCAATATCTTTTCCTTTATGCCATCATTTACAAAATGTTCTTGTATATATATACCCATATATACTTTACATTTTCCATATCAAAACGTTGGTTAATAATAATCACATATCCAGATTATTAATTAACCCAATAATTATTAGTCAATTTATGTCATAGCCAGACATATCAAAAATAGCATACTTAATTTGAAAGACACAGTCTATGGGTCTGAAGCTGTTATTTCACTCACCTGGTATCCAAAGCTGATGATCCAGTCAAATATCGCTCGCGGGTGGCTGCTCCTGCTTTCAGGCACACTGAGCTGTACATATACAGATATAGCAAATATCAATATGTGGTACTGTGGTGGTATCGATGCATGTGCATGCAAATGCTGACTAACTCTCGATGGCATCGAGATCTAATGCCAAAATACCCAAACTCCCATTTCGATCTATACCCGTTCGATCAAACACTCATACTGGCCGCAATCAGCCTCTCGAGCAAGGATCTAACCTCAGATCCTACAAACAGTCTCAAAATCATCAAGATTCCAAATCCCCAAATTAAGACTTCTTGACCCACTCGACACAAATCGTCAAATCTTGACACTCAACGTCAGATCTATGTATTCCTAACACCTATCTATCATAATAAATCAGATACAGCTCCGGATCTGATGAGAAATCTACCAAAGTCCAGAACCCTAGCTCGGATCAAACCCATTTCGTTCAAACACAAAATCCTTGGAAACCGAAGCTAGAATCTCATGGTTACAACCTTAACCAAGCTTAATCTACCCATATTTAGCTTCCTTTACAACAGAAAAGAAAGATCTGAAAAAAAATCCCAAAATCCGTTCAAAACCCTAGATGAACAAAGATGAGGTGAGATGACGAAAAGAAGAGATCAAAGAATGATTCTTACCTTTAGAATCCCTATGGAAGTGCTGAGGAGTGACTGCAAGTGCAGAGGAGTAGTTGAGAGAGTGATTTCGGTGATTGGGATGAGTTATGACAGAAGAGAGCCATAAGTAGGTGTATTTATAGAACCTCAAAACTGAAACATGACATTTCATTTAATGACCGCAGAAAAGGCTCATCTACGTGCGTTGAACCTTCCTATACGCACGTTGACCGTGTACTACGTGCATAGATCAAGCTCCTATGTGCGTAGACGGCAGATCTGGCAACGTTTCCCTCACAGATCCAGGATCAACGTGCTTACCACCAAGTGTTGTGCACGTAGATCACCATGCTCACCATGGTTCCAAGTCCAAATCACGCCCAGGCACACTCACTGTCTAGATCAGACATTCATCTACGCACGTAGCACAATCACCTACGCACGTATACGACACTCTGACCTCAATCTATGCGCGTAAAACGTCTCCAACGCACACAGATGACCTGCTATGTGCTTTGCACACACAAACCACCTCCAACATTCTCGATCAAAGTTAAACACCTCAAAGCCCCGAATTTGATATTGAGGCAAGAGACAAAAAAAAGGTGCCAAAAATCTAGTTTCTAACCATCTCAACAGTCTACCGAACATTCCAGAGACAAATACTGGAATCTCCGCATAGTTCCCTGATGAACATCTTTATGCGTTAGGTACCTCAGCATTGACATGCAAAGACCCATGGTACACTGATATTGTTAATTACTTGACTAACAATGGGTTCCCTGAAGGTTACAATATATCTCAAAAGGAAAAGCTAAAAAGTGACACCAAATGTTACATTTGGGATGACCCTTACCTGTGGAAGATGTGCTCAGATCAAATTATTCACATATGTGTACCTAATTCTAAGATCTCTTCTATTCTACAGTTTTTTCATTCATCAGCTTGTGGTGGTCACTTTGGTCCTAATCGAACAGTAAGAAAGGTTCTCAAATCAGGTTTGTACTGGCCTAACATCTTTTAAGATTCTTATGTGTTTTGTAAATCTTGTGAATGTTGTCAGCAGGTTGGAAATATTAACCAAAGGAATGAGATGCCTCAAACACCCATACTTGTTTGTGAAACTTTTTGATGTTTGGGGTATTGATGTTGTGGGTCCATTTCCATCATCTTTTTGGCAATCAATACATATTACTTACTGTTGCTTATGTTTCAAAGTGGATAGAAGCAAAGGCTATCTGAACTAATGATGCTCGAGTTGCTGTAGATTTCTTGAAGACTAATCCCTTTGCTATATTTGGCATTCCTAAGGCAGTCATTAGTGATCAAGGTACGCAATTCTACAATTGAGTGGTGGACGCTCTGTTCAAGAAATATGGTGTTACACATCGCGTTTCCACTGCTTACCACCCACAGATAAATGGACAAGCTGAAGTGTCCAACCGGATTATCAAAGGCATCTTGAAGAAAATTGTTAACCCAAACTGCAAGGATTGGAGAATATGCCTAGACGATACACCTTGGGTTCACAAGACTGCATATAAAACACTTCTAGATATGTCTTGTTATCTTCTTGTGTATGGTAAATCTTGCCACTTTTCAGTTGAGATTGAAAACAAGGCATATTAGGTGATGAAAGAATGTAATATGAATTTTGACAAAGCTAGGTAGTAAAGGAAATTGCAAATTTAAGAGCTCGAGGAGATAGAAATCTCGCCTATGAGAATAAGGCAATTTACAAGGTGAAATTCAAAACTTTTCATAATAGCCAACTAGTGCACAAGAACCTTAAGGTAGGTTAAAAGATACTTCTTTTCGATTCTACCTTGAAATTATTTACAGAAAAGCTTAGATCAAAATAGGTTGGACCTTTTGTTGTCATTCATGTTTATCGTGATAGTGCTGTAGATATTTAGAGCACTGAGTTAGGTTAGATTTTTAAAGTAAATGTCCAACAATTGAAGTAATTCTATAAAGGTTTAGTGCCACGTTCAATTGATGTTGAGTACATTTCTAAACCTTATTACAACTGAACGGGGCCTAAGTCTAGCTAAGATGACGTTAAAGAAGCACTTCTTGGGAGGCAATCCAAGGTTTTATTAGTGTTTTTGTTATTTTGGCTTTGTTGTTTTGATTGTTTTTATTGATTGATTAATCCAGCAATATGTGTTTATTTTGGGTAATTAAGTTGACATAATTTTCGTGATTTTCCTTGGTCTCAAGATTGGATTTGTTTTTTTGAACAAATACTTAAGGAGAACGACATTTTGGTGGAAGAAAATAAGTGTGGGGAAGTAGCAATGGCCAAAACGCATGTTGCAAGGAGACAAGCGTGTCTTCGTGACCTATCGGTGACTGCCAAAAATGACAGCAATTGGAAAAAGAAAGCCAAATGACGTTGTTTTCGTTTTGAGGTTCCAAGATACAAAAATGGTGTGCATCAGTTTTGAGGCAGTTCTTCTTCAACTCAAAATGACACCGTTTGAAGCAGGCAAAAAAGAAAAATAAATCAGGGGCAATTTGGTTATCTAGTTTTGGTTCATATACTCTAATTAGGTCAATTTGGGACCACGTCCATTCTTATATTCCCAAATTTCTTCTTCTTGCTTCCTCCAAACCCAAATTTCTATCAACCCGAAAGCATCATTCTTCACCATTCTCTTCACATTCAATCATGCCTATCAAGAAGTATAAAGCCAGATGGCATGGCCAATAGCAACCTCCTGTTTTGCTACAACCAGCATCCGCCACATTAAGTCGTCACCGCACCTTGAAGCCAAAATATATCATCGTCCAACCAAGCAAACTGCCATTTCTCCTTCTCGTCGTTCAGCACACCTTCATAATTGCCCTCAACCTCTCATTCCAATGGCTCTTTTATCATATTCATCCTTATCTTATACGAATAGTGATCCTGACATTGTCTTTGTTAGTAGTCGTGTCGCGCCATCCTTGAAAACCACCAGAATTGGGCCATCTAGACGTCATTCCTTGCCAATGCCCACAGTGAATCTCACTGCACAATTTGAACAAGAAACTCATGAGTCCCACATGCCAAAACCTAGATAGAGAAAGAGCCATAGCAAGCAAAGGTCTCGTGTTCAAAGAAACAACTTCGATAATGTTGACTTCGGTTTTACAAATCCAAGTGACAGAGCGAAACTGACCAAGGTAAGAACCATGCCTATTTGTCCAATTTGAATTGTTGATGTGATTGTTTTGGAGTATTTCGATATCAGTATAAGATTTGTTACTTTGGTACGTGCTGTCAACTTGCAAATCTTTTGTACAGTTGATTTGCCCACCCATAGAGAACTTATTTATGAATTATATACCTCTTTTAAGTTCAATATAGGTGCAGATTCAGACATTACCACTGCTAACACAGTTTAGTTTTGATTAGCTAGTAAGTACCTGTCGATGACTGTCACTGCTTTTAGCCATGCTATCGGTATGGTAACTAAATCCCAGGTTCATTCCGGTGAGTTTCCAACTTTTTATTGTGAGTTTCCTTCTGACTGTAATGCCTAAGAACATTATGCCCAGATTTTAGCATATCCAAATCCTTATGACCCCCGGTTTCAAAGGCTAACACCCGTTGAGATCCTGTGCATTAGATTTTTCAAAGGTTTTTGACTCTTAACTTTGCATGTCGTGTTGATAGTAGCAACATCCTTTCTCGAACCAAATTATTTTTTATATGATTTCACACCAAGTTATTTTTTATGTGGTGTGTTGAAAATAGGCTAACGGTTAACATCGGTTATTTTCTTTTGAATTAGCTTCAATTTATTGTGGGTTAATTCCTAACTAAACAGAAACATTTGATTTTAGGACCCATTATCACACATCTTGCTCACCATCTTATTGATTTAACTGAGGCTAACCCAGTCTTGACCAAGACTGCTTCGAGTTGTTGGATTTTCATGCTTTTTACAGGATGCAAATCATGTGGCGCACCGGAGTTAATAGATATGAGTTCTTGCCACCTATAGGAGAAGCTGTTGCAACTGCACCATACCAACCAGATGATACGTGTCTTGTAAGGATGGAGGCCCACCAGGAACAGATGGAAAACCTTTTGCAGTCTCTCGCTACCTCTGTGAAGTGATTTAATAAGTTCATATACCACTTCACTGAGCGTCTGTCATAATCTGATGACTAGTCACCACATCCACCATCACTCCAGAGAAGCTTTCCTAAACCCTCTCAATATATTTTTTTTTATATTGTCTTTTCTGCTACATTGATGACAATGTAGATGTTAAGTGTGGGGAGGGTGATTCATATTTGTATTTATGTGTTTGTGATTATTTTTGTGATTTTTAATTTTCTGTGAATTTTTAGTAATGTTTTTGCATTTTGACATATTTTGTGTGTTTGTCATGTAGTTGCATGGTTTGCATGCATATTTTTTCTTTTCTGCAGTACTATCGATACTGCATTTCATGTCTGCATGACCATGTTGTAACTGTGTCGCATATATTGTTGCATTTTGTGTGCTCATGATTAATTTTGATTGCATTTTGTGTGTTGCATACTTGATTTCCTTACTCAACGATGTAATGTTTTGATGTCACTTCATCCTTAAACATTGAATAATTTGAAACTTTAGGGACTTTAAGGTTCAAGCATCCTCATATACCTATTAGTGTAAAATCTTGGATTTCTATGCATCTTAACTTCAAGATTAAAAAACCTCTAGTAATATAGCCAAAAGGGAATTTATAGTTGGATTCACGCATAAAACCCATGTGAGCTTTTGAGACATAAACACTTCATTTTCTTGATGTATGATTTATCATTCATAATAGGCCCCTGTTGGAATTTGTCATAGCGTGCATTTCAAAGACCACAACGTTTAATTGAGGCACTGGAACAACGAAAGACATTGTTTATTTACCCTTTATGATGTCATTTTCCTCTCAGTATCTACCTTTTATAATTATACCTTGTTTACCAATTTTAAGCCTTAGACTTTTTCTTTGTTTTAAACCTGTTTTACCTATTCCCATTTTGTTCAAAAAACTTCAACATTTGAACCTAAGTTGAGGGAGTTTTAGTTTTTATACATTGCCAACGTAATTTTTGTGTTAATGCTTGAAGTTATTCTTATATTATACATGTCTTGTCTATGATTTTTATGCTTATTTTGTAACTAAAACGTGGCTGCCCAGCTATGATATATGTGTTGACATGTGGTGTTGCTTTTATTTAAAAATAAAAAAGAAAAAAATGAGAAAAAAAAAACAAAAAGGAAAAGAGAAGATTAGAAAAAAAAATGTATATGATGAATAATGATAAAGTGAAGCAACGCAGAAAAGAAAGTTAATTGTTGGGCAGCCTTGTTTTGTTGAGCATAGACATGTATTTATTTTGAGATTGTATTAGCCTGGTATGTGGATGTTAGTAGCAGGTATCACTTGAATCTCTTATATTATCCCTCGACTTAGTAAATCCACATTTGGAGCCCCATTACAAGCCTTTGTAAATTCCTTTTTTATCAGTGTTTTGGCTAAATTCTCTTAGTGGTTACAATTTGATTTTGTGTCAAATTTTGGAAAGACTTGCTATGGGTGAGTTTGAGTGTAAACACTTACACATAAACACTTTGAGTGATTGAGTGTAACCTGTGAGGTGTGAATTTGACTTTCTCTTTTAGGGGCATTACTAGTGTGGAGTCTATCTTTTAAGATTGTCGGCTATCCTGAAGATAGTTTTGTTCTCTCTTGAATTTTCAATGCATATCGGTTTGAGTGCTACACTATGTGGGGGAAAAAAGGGTGATTGGAGTTTAAGCTTCTTAATTGTTTTAAGTTATAGAATGCTTGAGGGCAATCATTGTTTAAGTGTGGAAATATTTGATAGGTTGCATTTTATGCATGATTTATGTTGCATTTTATGTTTGTTTTTCATTATTAATTCTTGTTATTTGTGTCTTTTTATGTTTTGTTGCATATTTGGTGTTTTAGGTGGAATATTGGTGAAACATGAGGATTTGAGATGTTTCCGTGCATTTTAGGCGAAAACTGCATTTCTCTGTGACCACGCTGTAGTAGACACGTTGACCAAGTTTGACCGTTGTGCATTGGGCTGCGTACTGAACTTTTGGGCCATGTTTTTTTAGCTTCTTGGACATCTTGAAGGGCTGCTAGATCAGATTTGTTATTGGATCAATATAATTAACATTATTATTATTCTTTTTGTTGTTGTGTTGTTAGCTATTTTAAAAGAGGAATTAGGTTTTCCTAATTAGGGACACAAATATATACTTTGTTTTATGTGGTTAGCAGCTATCTCTTCTCCTATAATCACTCACGCACGTTATAGGGCAGCTGTCACTCTTCAAATTTTGTGCTTCCTCTCTTCTAGCATGTGTAACTAATCACTTTTCTGGTTAAACTATTTCAAAGTTCAATCTATTGACGTTGTGAGACTTTTATTTTAATTGTTACAAAGTATTTCAAGTATTTATTCAGTTTCTGTTTTTCACTTCTTTTATTATTATTTTGATTGGTTGATTGATAAGGGTTTGTTAGTTGATTGATTGAAATAATGTACTGTTATTTAAGATTGATAGTGTATCACATTAGTCCTAATATAGGTAATGAATGACTTGGATGAATGTTGTTGAATGTTATTCATGTTATGTGACTGAATAATCTGGCTTAAATTAATTATGACATTTCTAGTTTCACTAGGTAGAATAAGGGTCTCTTGAATTCGTACTGTTGTCATAGATTAAATTTTGTCAGGGCATCCCGGGGCTATCGAAAAGGTAAGAAGAGGTTGGTTAATTAAGTGTGTTACCATTAACTATAACTCTATTTATTTGAATGCTTTACATTGATCTTTTGTGTCTTTCGTCAACAAATTGGATTGAACAGAGAAGTATATTAGCTAGATTTTTGTTATTATTGAATTTCTGTCATTTTCATTATTGTAATTTTATTTTTATGTTGCAAATTTTTATTTCTATTATTTTCCAATCTCAGCTGCATTCCAATTTCCAGTCATTGTATTATATTCTTCTGTGGATCGACCTTGCTCACTGTTTTACTCACATTTTATTATTCTGAGTAGGTTAATATTATTTTGATCAGTTGACACCCCATCAGGCTCTCATGTAGTATGTCATATGATGTGTGAACTATGGGTAAAAATTTTGTGAGATCGAGAAGTTTGAAAGTAACAATTGTGTGGTTACGAACTAGGGGAAGGCATACGTTTCCAGTAGTCTATGATACTATTGCATACATGTTAGCAAAATGGAGTTGTTCTGCGAGAGACATCTTATAGCAAGATTGCGTTAAGAGTTGCTACATATCCCTAATAGGTGTATAGCAATTATGCTCTCATCATATGCTAGTCATGCGATCATTTGCCTTTATGATGAGAGGATCGAACATGGTTACATGAGTGCTAATCATGTTACATGACGTGTTAAGATTCCTTCATGTGCGACTGGAAGATGTTGGAAAAAGCGGTCCACCTATGACGAATAAACTGAACTTGGTCAATCAAGGTATAAATTAGGACAATGGACCAAGACCAATTGGCGAGCCCAATTGAGATAGGCCCATAAGGCCTATGAGCGAAGCCCATTTGGAGGTTTATAAATATGAAGGAGAAGGAGAAATAAAGGAAGAGGAAAAAAAGGGAGAGGGAGGGAATGTTGTGTCTCTCCTTCCTCTATCCTTCTCTTTCCTCCATAGCTCCCTCCCATTAAGAAGAATTTGTTCTGCTTAAGTAGTCAATCCGAATCAGCATCTAGACTGCGAAAGAGCCTAAAACTCCTATTGACAACTCAATCGTGATTTGCTAGTAAGACCAACATCGGACCCGGTCTTGTTCCATTGTTGGTTGCTGTTGTCTTTCACTGGAATCAAGGTTAATAAGTCGAACATATTTATCATATTGTTTATTTATTAAACCAATATAGGATTCCTTCAGAGACAAAAAAAAATTAAAGTGATTAGAAATTTTGATTCAAATTAGATCCGAACACCTGATCCCTACTGGAGAGTGCAACGTTCAAGAAATTGTTCAAGAAAATAGAATTGGACTTTACTATATATAATAATGTGCAAACTGAAGCTGATGGGCTTAATAGGTTACAACTGACCATAAAGGCCTCAATGCTTATTTTCTTACACATTGAGGGGCTTAAATTGGTGTTTTGCCTATATTATTTTGTATTTCAAGCAAATAACAGAGCCATTATTGCATCATGCATTTGACCATTTGTGTTTCTTTGATTAGAAGCATAATGCCACGGAGACAAAGTCTTGGCACAGGAACCTACCAGTGCGGCAACCACGACCCTCCTGCACTCCCGAGGTTAAGCCTTGATAGTCTCTGATGCTCACTAGTTTCGCCCTCCCTTAGGCTCATCAGAGGAGCGGGGACAGCTCCCGACCAGTGTGGTGCTTAGATGGCACGCCCATCCGTCATATGTCTCGAGACAGGCACACCACCTACGGCACGTACTCACCTTATTATGCTGCCCCGCATCCCACAGTTTAGCTCGCCAACAAGCATCTAGCCCATCCTATGTGTCACGACAAACGGCTCGTGACATTCTCCCCCACTCAATTCATGCACGTCCTCGTGCATGTGGGAGAACTCCTGACCCTTCCTTCAAAGATTAGCCCAAGATCCGTGCGGAACCACCCTGCATACTCAGCTTCCTCATCTCCAATGGAGAGACCCACTTGTGAACACCCTCCTCGAGTTTAGAGTGCAAGTGTGGTGTTGGCTCGTCTGTGGCAGAGTTCGGACTTGCGAATGTGGGCGTGAGAGCTTGGTGAAGTATCACTGCAGCTTCCTGCCTACTCGTCCTCGCCGGGTGGAGGACCCACTTGCAAACACCCCCATATGGCACAGGGTACGAGCATTCGTGAGCTCGTCCAAGGCGGACTCACCAGTGTGGTTGAAGAGCAATTGGCAAATTGAAGTGTGCACGTCTTGGCTCTAATACCAATTGTCAAGGGGTCAGAGGTTAAGCCTTGATCAGTCTCTGATGCTCAGTGGTTTTGCCCTCCTTTGGGCTCATCAGGGGAGCGAGGACAGCTCCTGACCAGTGTGGTGCCTAGATAACACACACATCCGTCATGTGTCTCGAGACATGCGCACCACTTGCAGCACGTACTCACCTTATTGCGCTGCTCCGCATCCCACAGTTTAGCTCACCAGCAAGCATCTCACTCATCCTGTGTGTCATGACAAACGGCTCGTGATAATAAGGTGAGATGGGTCTTCTCATTTAAACCGAAGAAATCATTATTTTCAACTTGTTAACTTCTTTTGTGGGGACAGTTCAGTGGTTAGTGTTGCTTACTCTGCAACAACTCTCTCTCTCTCTCTCTCTCTCTCTCTCTCTCTCTCTCTCTCTCTCTCTCTCAATTGTGTTTGTGGGGATAGATTTTAATAACTGAGAGATAGAGATATCTTGTTTTGTGGGGACAGTTGAGTGGTGAGTGTGTCTTTCTCTGCCAAAACTCTCTCTCTCTCTCTCTCTCTCTCTCTCTCTCTCTCTCTCTCTCTCTCTCTCAAGTGTGTTGGTGGGGTTAGATTTTCATATCTGGTAGTTAGCGTTATCGGGTTTTTATATGCAACATCAGTAAATTCAAATTGAGAGTTTTAATAGTTGAGTCCATTTAATTTTATATTGTTTTTCAATTATAGTCTTTTGACTTTCTAAAAAAAAAAGAACTAGCAAGTAATATCTATCAAGAATTATGTAGAGGCAATATTTTGATTTTGCCAAACTGAGGTACTTTAATATAACATTGGTAATTGGATATGGTATATGTTTTCATAGTTTAGTAAAAATCATAAGATAATATTCTCCAAACTGAAAGTGTTATCATGATAGTTCTCTTAGACTAGCACATGAGAACGTGGGTTCGAGTCACACCATGTAAGGTAATGAGGTATTTGGGTACCATATATAATTTTTGTCTCATGTCTATTTGAAGATTATTGTACCCAATGTCTGCATTAAAATTGTTATAATTATATCATCCCTTACTTTAATAAACCATCTCTTCTTTCTAAGTTACTTTGACAGGAGGTATGACTCACATCCGAAAACAATCAACAATAATACTTTTTCTCCTTTAATGTCGACAAACGCTCAGTCAAGTACAATATTTAAAACACCACTCCTTTGCATGAATTTTAGACAAGAGAAGCGGAAAAGAATAAAAGATTAAGAATTTCATAACATACAACATACACTCCAACATGGTCATCACATCAAAAGAAGAAAAGAACATTAAACACAAAGCCTATTCCTTTTAAAACTATCATGGAAATTGGAAGGAAAAACAATACTAAAAACACTCGAGAGCAAGACATTCTTCAATATACCAGTTGTTGCCAGTTGGAGGCAAAGTACTTCTGCTACTTCTGGTTGCTAGTGCCCTTCTTCTTCAGGAGGCTTCCGAATTTATGAAGCAATCGCTTCTTCTTCCGGTGTTGTTGCTTTGAAGGCGAGACTGAACCATCTTCACCATTCTCAGTCACAGGTATACCATTTATCTTATCGAAGCCCTCGTTACGCTCCACCTTGGAGTCCACTTCCTCCTCCACGGATTCCTGTTCTGGTTCCCTTTCAGGTGAAAACTCTTTCTTTTCAATCTTGCAGCTTTCCCACATCTTATATCCAACTTCCACTGAATCGTCATCTTTATGTTTGCTCTCATCATCCTTCAGTTTCCCGTTCAAATTGTCCGATTTGGCAGCATCTAAATAAACAGCTTCATCCTCCAAATCAATTTTCTTTTCTTGAGGGTTTTCTTTGCTCAGATCCTCAGTATGCTGAGGCAGAAATTCCATTTTCGGCTTCTCTTGTCTCACGTGTCCATTTTCTTCGGAGAACTCAACCACCTTTGGCAGCAAATCATAGTCCTTTTCACTGTCAGTGAGCTCACCATTTTCCTCAGTTTGCCTTTTAGCCATAGCTTCTTCAAGCAATTTCGACAACTCTTCAACCTTTCTAAGAGAAAGAGCTGCCCTAGTTCTGAGTTCCTCATTTTCTTGAATAACGTTCTGTAACTCATTTTCTTTATCCATCAAATTCTTTTTCAGTTTCATGCTCTCAACTCTTGCTTCCCCAAGAGATTCTTGCAGAGACACCACCTCTGTTTCAACTTCCTTTAAGCTCTCTTTCAACTGAGCTTCTTCTTCCCTCATGGCACAGGCTTTTTCTTCAGTATGCTTGAGTAAATTTACCAGCCTATCTATTTCTTTCTCCAGAGAAGAGTTTTCCTCTTCTGATTTCTTTATGGCGTTCACCAGATTTTGTTCTTTTTGCTCCCACTCATCTCTAGAGTTTTGAACGTCATCCTTAGATTTTTCAAGACTACTTCTAAGCATATCAATTTCGCGTTTTGCATCATCCAGCATATTTTTATATCTCTCATTTGCTTCCTTCAGGACCAACCTTAGATTTTCTGTCTCTGCTGCATAGCTTTCCTGCTCCACTTGACTGGATAGCAGCTTCTCTTGAGCTTCCCTAGCTTCGGCGGACACTTCAAGTAAGGCTGAAGCTAAACTTTCCATGGCCTTCTTGCTCTTTTCCTCCTCGTCTCTGGAATTCTCCAGTTCACTTATGAGTTTGTTTTTCTCTTCTAACAAGGCCTGGACACTAGAAGATGCTAGCTTTTCATTATTCAAAGCCTGTGTTTTCTCCTCCTTCACGGTTTCCAACTCAGCCTTCAGAGACTCAAGCTTTTTTGCCATCTCAGATGTCTCTTCCTTTGTCATACAAAGACAACGTTCTGATTCCTCAATATCAGCTTTCTGTCTCCTGATTGTCATTTCCAATAAACCAACCTTCTCTTTGAGAGCTGCTATTTCAGCTTCTGCGTCATGCAGTAGATCATTGTTTCCCTCAAGTTGCTTCATTACTGATTCCAGAGATTCCGATGCTGATCTCTCTAGCTTATTTGCTTTCTGCAGTTTCATTTCTAATTCATCAACCCTAAATTTCAGTTCCTCAACCAAACTATGCGCATAAGACTTAGCCATATTAGCCGCTTCTAGCTCAACATTTAGCTGTTCTATGAAAGACTCTTTTTCAGTCAACTTGTTCTCAACATCTTTTGCTTTAAAGAGTTCTTGTCTCAAGGAATCTATCTCTTCGTTAAGCTGCAGCACCATCTTATTGCTTTCATCGGCTTCGATTTGAATCTTTGAATCAAGTAAAGCCTTAAACCTAGTCAATTCATTAGACATAATTTCCACCTTTTCTGCATGAATCTCAGCAATCTTAGTTGCATCATCAGCATGGCTTAGTGCCTGGTTCTTTGTCTCAGAAACCAAGGCCAATTCTTGCTTCACCTTTTGAAGCTCCTGAGTAGTAGAAAGAAGAGCAGTCACATCCACAGCATGTTGACTTCTCACAACTTCAAGCTCCTTCTGCCACTCTTCTTCCTTCTTCTGGGCCATCTCAATCCCAGCCTGTTCCAGTTCAACAGCTCGAAATTTCTCAATCTCAGAACTTTCCTCTGCTCGCTTGTGGGCCACCAAAGCTTCTTGCAGCTTTTCATTTGCTTCTTTGGCAACTTGCTGCACTTCTTTTAGTTCATTAACTGCTTGTGCCTTCTCTTTCTCAAGCAATGTTATTTGCTCATTTGCTTTCTTTAGATCTTCTTGAATATGATTCAATTGAGTTTGCAGTTCTGATCCCTTCACCAATCTAGATTGTGGTTTCTGACAACGCATTTAATTTCAGTTAATATAAGAATACAGATGATTCAAAATTTGAAATATAAACAATCAGCCTTGATTTGCAACGAAACATAATAAAGGAAATCGAATTTCCACTTCTAAAAACTTTGCTCGTTATCAAACTACTAAAATTAAAAAGACCAAGAGAACTGAAAAGTGCAAATCCAACAGATGCATTCAAAATTTCCACATTAGCAATGCCAGTTAAAGAAATGCCATTAAATTGGAAATTCTTGTCAATGCAGACAGCTAACAGCTAAATATAGCAAAACATAATTAAAACTCAATCCATAACCAAACTAAACTTTCAAATGCAAATGTGGAAATTTAATTAAAGATGACATAGTACATTGAACATTAAACAAATTAAACATGACTGACACTTGTAAGCACTTACTTCAGGCGTCGCAGGAACCTTCGGGGATCGACGTTCAATGGTCGGCTTTGAGTTGATGGATCGTGGGGACTTATCAACTGAAAGCCGCGAACTTTGGAGGGGAGAAGGTGAATTAGGCTCTGATTTAGGTGCTCCCCTGCTCAGTTTACTCACTCCAGGAGTTGCTGGTGTTCCTTTGCTAGGAGTTTGAGACAAACTAGATCTGTCAAATTATGGAAAACCAACGTAGAATTGTCAAATTGCAATAGAATTAACCAAAAAGGCATGCCATATTTAGTAACAACTTTCTGCAGCAACACTAAATCAAACTCCTAAAACACCATATAAGTAAATACATTAAAATCAAATGTGGAATCGCTGGGTATTAGATCCAAAGAAGGAACAACAAATATCACTTTCGAACTACAACAATTAAGACAAATTAAGGAAACCCAATTTGAAATTCTAAATTATTCAATGATGAGCTCTCTCAGAGTGTACATTTACTTACTGTACAAAAAGTAAAGTAACAAGAGAAAACAAAAGCACTAAACAGAGAGAAGACTGACAAAGATACAATTCAAAATCAAATGAAAAAATAACAGAAACGAGATCCAACCCACTGATCAAAAAATCAAGAACAAAAACTCGATATTTTTCAAACCAAAATCAAATTGCCAAGACCCAACTGAGGAAACAACCCAATGAAGTAAAAAAAAAAGGTCTCAGATCTAGAAAAAAAGAGTGCAAGACAAGGACTTTTCTGAGTTAAATAACTTACTTGGATTTGGAAGCCATTTTCTGGGACTTGTTGTTTTTGATGTACACGAAAACAGGACAAGAGTTGAAAACGTGGGACTATGATAAGGAGGAATGGAATGTGGGGGTTTAATGCTAAAACGGTGTCATGGTTGTAAGAGGAAAGAAAGAATGTGGGTGCTGACTTTGTCACAGATCACAGACAAAAACTGGTTTTGTTACAGAACAGCAAAGCCAGTAGTGGTGAGATAACGAGGAAGGAAACTAAAAATATATGGAAATTATTAAGGATTTTTTGAAAAACAAAATTCCAAGGGAAGAAAGAAAAAGGAGAGAGAGCAAATAATTTGGGTTGGTCGTTCCTTGTCTGTAGAGTGGCGACATTCATAACACTAAAAGCAGTTGTTGCTCTTTCGTTCTCTGTTGCACCCAGTAATCAAGATTTTCAGCTTAATGTGGGTTGTGAAAGTACGGGATTACCCCGGGAATGATGGGCTCTAGTGCTTGGGTATTTGTCTTTATTGGTAAATTTAGTCGGTTGTTACCAAAGGCTACCCAGGTGACAATGGATGTGGATATCCCAATGTACATACTTCAAGACGACAATAGTTCTTCAATTAATTAACTGCTCTATTATTAGAACTTAATTTCTGACAATAATATAATTTTAAGTATATAATTATGATACAAAATAAATAGTATAAATTTAATTTTTATATTATAAATAATTATATTTAATAATTAAATAATATGATAAAATTATAATACGATAATATATTTTTACGCTCTGTTAGGTCTTTTTTCCAACTTGACCACAGTGTTAGTCCTTAGAACATCCTAATGATACTCCTTAGTCTTAATAGTATATGTACAAGCGCATTGCGCTGTACTTAAATATGTTTTGATAAATAAAACAAATATATGGCAACCTTTTTTTCTCACTTTATTGAGTCTATCAACTGGAATTTACAACAAAAAGATCTTGGTAGAGTCTTCGGAAAATAAATATTGTCAAAAACCTTTAATCAGTCTAAAAGAAACCCTCCTTGACATTTCAACAAAACAAGTGCTAAAACTATTATGTCTTCATACCCCCCCTTCTCGTCTCCCATCAACCTTTCTTTTGGAGGCATTCGAACAAATTAATGCCTCTGTTGCAAAACACATTAATGCAGCAATTAGTAAATAACTATTTCCACCAAGAATTAACAAAAGAAGTTAGATGAAGAGTTACTATTCATTTCTCTACACTTATTTTTAATTAGTAATAAACTATTAATTAAAGAGTGTAATAAGTAGGGTGATTTCAACTTTCAATATACATTCAAATGAAAATTTGAATGTAAAATAATATAATAGGGAGTTATTTTAAGGAGACTGTTGAGCATGTTCTATAGTCTAGAGTTATATGCCTGTTGAGATTATAAAATTTGAGCATAACTTTCGTTATCTATGTAGAATTGTCTCTCCAAAATATTATATTTAATTCAATTTATCTCTACTATTTACTTTAAAATTTGAACTGATCCACATTTTCATCTAATCAATTAATATTATTGTAATACCTTGTCTGTTCCGGTTAAACCTTCTATAGCCTTCTGTCCAATTGCGACAAGGTCTTCTTTTGAACCTCGTTCAATTTCGATCCAATCTTTGAATGTTCGCAGTGATGTTTAGTTGTTTAAGATGATGATTTGATGTTTGAATATGTTTAATTGATATAATTTTTATAAGGTCAAGTGTTGTGGAGCCCTAAGGTTGATATGACATAAATGTGTAAACGAGAAAGTTTGGTGCCATTGCACAACTTTTGGCATCAACGCATAACAAATTATTCAAGTAAATACTTTGTGTTACTTGAATGGAATGACTCATTGATAACTCAAGTTTGAGGGAGTTGTGACTCGAGGAACGTGATTTAAGTTTTGGTTTTGATGATTTAAGCCTTTGGATGAAATGGGTTTGTTATTGGGCAAGAGTATCCGGTTTGAGCAATTTTGGATGGATTTTTGGTTAAATTTGAGTTTGTTTTTTATATATCTAGGTAGGAGGAACCTAGATTAACTTGAAACTATGTGGATTTTGAAGATTTGAGGTTGTTTGTTCTAGGGCTTCCATAAGTCCAAATTTTTATTTGAAATTTCTTAGAAATTTTGAGTTTGATTGTTGAAGTGGATGTTGGATTTGTGTTTAGGAGGATGATTAGGAGTAATGTGGGTAGGTTAGAGCATCAGGTCTCAAGCGAAACGGCTTTTAGGATGTTTTTGGTTGATTTTCTATTGTGGGGCTAAAGGTATAGCTTTTAGGATTATGAAGAATTAGAGGACTAAATCTGATATTTGGCATGTTTGAAACAGATATGTAATTTTGAGAGTTTGGAGATGAATTTGCAGCGTTTGAGGACTTATTTAAAAATTCTAATTACATGAGGACTATTTGGTAATTTGAGAATACTTTAGGGACTGGTCTGTAATTTTTTGAGTGTTAGGACTAAATGATAATTTTACAAAATTTGAGGGACCAAACTAAAATTTTACTAGATGTCTAATTTTCGAAACGAAACCATTAGATCTTCATTCAAAATAGGTTTCTTAAGGTCAATGTCTGCATTTGCATTATATGCATTTTTGATACCGCCACAATACTAGCATCATACCTCTGATTCTGCTCTGATAATTGTTTCAACTTTGTGTTCCGGTCAGTGAGATTAGTCAGCTACCAGTAGTGTATGACTAGGCCATTCAGCTAGAATATCCAGTGAGTGGGATGGCAAATTCAGACAAATAAGTTGTGTCTTTCAAATCTATATTGTTTTTGTTATGTTTGGACTTTTGCATGTAATCTGAAAAAACTAAGGAATCGAAAATCCTAAAATTCAGCTCATGTGAAATATCTGATATGAGAGATATGTTTGAAATATATATTGGAGATCTGTTTGGCATATATATTATACTTTTATGTATTGAATATTCTGTTGAAATTATATTTTCTCTGAAATGAATAATTTGTTTGCTCTGCTTGTTACCTGTTTGGATATTTTAAATAAATATGAAATTTTGTGTATGTAACGTTATGACTCATAACTTATGCTCTGAACAATATATTATATGGGTTATATAATATACTTTGTATTAGTTTTGGATATTTATGTTCTGTCTGTTACTCGTATGGTTATGTTTCTCATTGAAAAATAAGATTATGTTGTTTGATTTCAACAATCGAAGTAATTACATGTTATGCCAGTGGTGCATATATTATTACCTGTTTGATTTTGCATTTCTAATTTTTGCTCTACATGTTCATTATATATATATATATATATGGCATATATATTGTCTAATTATTCTGACTCGGGACACCTATACTACAAGAATAAACTTAACATTTGGTATACCAATGCGAAGACTCAGTTACCAATGTAGGTGGTAACTATGTGTCCAGTGTGACACACATATGAGCTATTATTTTGCTATTGGCAGGAGTCCACGTATGATTCTAATTCTGACTAATGGCAAGAGTCCACATATGATTCTAATTCTGATTCTGGTCCTAGTTAGATTGTTTTGGTGTGATATGTTTTGTCTGGATATAATAAATTTGTTGAGTCTGTATATATTGCTCATTTTTTCGTAGTATAATGTATTGTAGTCTAACATTGAATTCAAGGAGACAGAATTCACTCCTCTCTTTATTTTTTTAGATTTTTGTGATGTAGTAATAAAATATTAATAAATGAGATGAAAAGTAGACTAAGTTTAAATTTGTAGATAAATTGTAGATATAATTTGAATTAAATAATATACTTTGGCTTTCTAAAATAGAGAGACGGTTGGTGATGCTCTAAAAGAGGCTATTGCCAATAATGCTCTTTAGTTGGCTCCCTTAAATATTCTATTTATTTGAGTTTCTATTATATTCTATTTGATTCAACTTAACTCAAAAACCGAACTAATTCTAATGACAATAGAAAAGAGTACTATAGTATCTTTTTATTTATAAGAAGACACTAGTTACACTTTAATGCTCCTTATTTGATTTACTAATAAAATATTCAAATGAAAAACGAGATAAAAAATATTGTACAAATTTCAAGACAAATTAAAACAAAAATTGGGATAAAATATAATATTTTCAAAAAAAATGTATAACATCCTAAAAGCATCCTAAGAGCATGTGCAACGAGACTCTCCAAATAGAATCCTTATTGAAATATAGGGATATAAAGTTGAGTTGTATATTCCAACATACTCCCAAAAGAGTGGCTCCTTCTATAAATTTGATTAAATTGCTATAGTGACTCACTACCTTCATAGAGCTAAAAGTTGCTCTCTAAATAATATTTTATTATTTCTTTTTTTCCCTCCTCTTGTCATAGTTATTTTCCCACTTTTTTTTGTCTACAACCACTTCATGCTCATATCCATTCTTATTATCATCTTGATCTCGTCAAGTTGGATAATTGATAAATTGAGTGTCAATTGTTTGACAAATGGATGGACTCATCAATTTTAAGAGATTGCTTAGATCTGCATTGAAAAGTTATTTGTGAAAGCTTTCTCCGTAACTCTTCTGCTTCTTTCTATGAACACCAAGGTTCAAGGTTAGTTTTTATGTTTGTTATGTTAATTAATTATGTTTTCTTGAATTGGGTTTCAATTTTTTTGGTTCATTATAGGTCTGTCCTTTTCATCCAAGATTGGAGTTTTGGTTTTCAGTTGGGTGGATATTACATTGATCTGGTTGGCACCTATACACATATAATCAAGTTTCTTTCTTTTAGGAGTTGGCTATGCAAAAAAAATGTATCTTTTTATGTTTCAATAAAATGCTTAATCTTTCTCTACCAATGTTTTATTATGGCATGAATCAAGATTATAAAATGATCATTTTAAGGATAAAGTATAGGGATATTGTGGCACTTGTAGATTTTTGGTTTAGCAAGAATTACGACCTTGTTCTTGTTTTGTTAGTTGACAACATCAATGGTCAAGTTGACAGCTTTATGCAATTTTCTTTTTTTAGGAAATTTGTCATGTTCATTGAATCATTCCTTGCTTGTTGATTGAATCAAGAAATTACTATGTTGGAATAAAAAATTGAGAGTGGATAAAAGTTATCACTTACGTAAGCTCTAGTTTTTAAATTAGAAGAAAGTTTGCAATTCAACTTTGAAGTTGTTGTATTGTTTAGTTATAATTTGTAGATCAAACATTATTATTTGGTTCAATTTGGTGCTCTATGAACAAAACTCGATACAAATTGTGGATTAACTTGTCCTTTTTAGGAGTGCGGATCAAAATTACAAGAAGGTTTCGAGTTAATTAGTTAGTAATTTAATGACGAACCTAGGATTACAATGCAAAAGAAATAAGCATTGCTTTAGTTCATGTGTTGTGACGTCTTCTAATTGTTCTGTATAAGAAACTATTTGCATTAATGCATAAAAAATAATAAATTCTCACTTGTGTGATTACAATATATATATATATATATGTTGCCTATGTTAGAATATTTAATGAGAATACATTAAAGGTTTGAAATGTGGTTGATATCATGATTGATTAGTGACAATAGAATTGGATACTTTTAGGTAGTCCATGATCATTTTAGTTAAATTTAGTGTCCTATTTATTCTAATTTTTTTTGCAATTCATCATCATATTTTTAGTTTCAATATTACATGATTTTGATGAATGACAACCCTGCGTAGTAATAATTAAAAAAGAATTATTATTTATATGAATAGATATGCTTATGGCAATAAGAATACTATATATGATGTGCTATGTAAAAAACAGTGTATTTGATTTTTTTTGTCTATAGTACATCTTTGTCAAACTTTACATTTTCTGTAATGAAAGATCGTGGAGATTCATACTGCTTAAGCTTGCTTAATCATGATGATATTGATGTCCATGATGAGTATGCACCTCAAACCAATTCATTTTCAATTTGTCAAGCTAAATAAGATGAAGAAACATATGCATTGCATACTCAATCTCATCTTGGCTCTTCTCGAGCAAATTAAAGAGTACACAAATGTAATTTTACTGTACAGGAGGACTAGATGTTAGTCTCTTCATGGTTGAATGTTAGTATGGATGCTATTATTGGAACTGATCAAAAACATCAAACATATTTCAAAGAAAATAGACAATTCTCTTCTGATAAAAATGTGAATTCTTTGATGCATCGTTGGCTTGTTATTCGGCTTGCTGTTAGTAAGTTTCAAGGGTATTTCAACCAAATTGAAGCAAGAAATCAGTGGAATTACAAAACAAGATAAAGTAAATATGAGATTATTTAATTAATTCCATATCAATTATTTTTCTGGTGATCATTTAACCCCATTCAATTCAGATATGTCAAACATTTGAGATGTATAAAAGCCTGCAGAAGACGTCCTTCCCTTATATTCATTGTTGGAATGTTCTATACTATGCTTTTAAATTTTGTGAAAAAGGCATCTTAAATAAAAAACCAGAATTTTAGACAATGGAATCCCAATATTTGCTTCAATTAATACAAATTTAATAGATCTTGAAGATATTGACGCCGACAACAATGAGCTTGTCAACAATCGACCGATTAGAAGGAAAGTTGCCAAAGAATGTGCAAAAAAGAGGTAAGGCAAAATTACAAGGGTTGAAGATGACACAAAGCAAATTTTAATTGAATTTAGAGATTCCCAAAAGCAACAAAGGGTGATAGAAAAGTTACCACTGCTGAATTTTGAAGATAGAAAAAGAAAGAGAAGAATGTGAAAAGAAAAAAGAAGAACGAGAACGAATGCTATATGAATAGAGGATTCTCGCTATTGATACCAGTAATATGAGTCAATATGAAGTGGAATATTATGCTTCTTTCCTCAATTGGATTACTTTGTGGACAGTGAAAATATAGTTGCAAGAACATTAGAGTTGTCATGAAGCAACAATAGGAGTATATTGTTAACACTTTTGCAATTGTAAATTTTTTTTCTCTTTTGGGACATACATGTTGTATGTAAAACTTATAGGCTCTATGGCATGTTAATAGGTACAATCTATTTTATGTATAAAGCTTGATCTTCATATATGAGTGTATGTGGTATTTGTTAATCCACTTTTTGAATTCAATTAACATTATTTTCAGATTTTAAATCCCCGCATCTAGTTTGCAACTGTGCTTGTAAGTCCAGATATAAGCTATCAAGATATATGACTTTGGTCACTCAAAGGTAAACAATTTAACAGATCCTGAAATATTATACATGAAGTTGTGAATTTGTTTAATGTTTTGTATTACTTATCATATTGAGATGTTGTTAAAATTTTATTAACTAACTTTGCTTTACTTTTACGTCTCTTACATTTCTCTTAGCCATCTGCATATTCTAATCTACAATATATATGTATATAGATTGCAGATGTTTGGTCTTGCAGGGTTTCTTTTATGTAATGGGTGTTAGTCTTTTGAAGATCTTGATGACCCAAAACACTTCAAACATGTGATTGCGATGAGTAACATTTGAAATAAATCTTTAGAAAATACAAAATAACACAATTTTTAAAGATCTACCCAATCTATATTGTCACACTTGTTAAATTGTTATTGCTTTTGTGTTAATACTTTAATTGTTTTTGGTTATCGCAAAGGACGTCAACTGCTACATCCACCACATTATTGTTGTGATCGTAGACTACTTTTTTGGCCTACCTTGTTCAACTTTATATTACAATGGCCAATGGAACAAGGATAGGAAGAACTTAGGATAGTGGACAAACCAGACCTTCAAATTCAATCTATAGAGAAAGGTTGTTTTCTCATGTTAAGATTGTTTGTTATTTGTACATATCAACTTTATCGATGTATTATAATATAAAATTTTAAATAAAACCCCTACTAAATTGTTGTTGAATTAAAAATTATAATGTTGTTTTGTCAAAGAAAATGATATTTTGTTACTAGTGAAGGTACTTGAGATTTACCAAATTGATAAAAATGACACAAAAAAGATTGCATTCTGAATTTAGTTGGACTGAAAGTGAAGAAAAAGATAAAATCTTTAACCGTAGCATATATTGTCAATGTTAGTCTCATCTCATTTTATAGTTCACAAGAAGCAAAATAGGATTTTTACAAAAGCAGAGGAATTTCCTATACAAAACATGATTCTAAATAGCACAAAATAACAAAACCAAGTAATGTCAAAATGTTCCATTAGATCATTATTATCCGTTTCACTCAATGTTCTCTCCATGCATTCACCATAAATGCTCCATCAAATCATTTTGAAGGTGAACATGTGTTTGCCTATCTTGAATTTGATTGTGAATACGCATAAATTCCATAAATTCAGACATACATGTGTGAGACAATTAACTTGTAGGAGTATCTTCTATCGCATCATAGTTGAAATCAATATGAATATTGTTTTGTTCATCTTCAATGTCATAACTCATTTTCGGACTATAACCGGCGTACGAGGTTAATCGTCTATAGGAGCCTAGCCCATCTCGCACAAGCCTTAGAGATTCAGAAACTCTACCCATTTACTTATTTATCAAATATTTTTAATTAAAAACTCATTTATAAGAAATGATATAAATATATAAAAATTTAAAATATACGAGTATAACAAAATAACGACATAAGTGAAATCAAATACACAATAGATATATCATAAAACAAATAATCAAAAGACAAAATAGTGAAACCCAGTAACACGACAGCATCACGGTGCAGAGCTCTAAACAAAAAGAATAGCCCAGCCAAAAGGGCGTCACTAACCAAAATAATACGCGCCTCACTGAGTAGAGATGCCAAAAGGTTGTCGAGTCAAAACGTCAACTTGTAAGATAGAAACATGATAAACAAAGAATAGAAAGGGGGTTAGACCCCAGTGAGGGACAAGACTTCAGATTGCCTCATACTTGCCTCACAAAGATTGTTTTGAAAACAGTTTGAAAATACCACACACAAGTATAAATATATACACATATATACACACTACGTACATAGTAGGTTTTCAAAGAAACTTTTCAAAAACATTCGCAGACAAAGCAAACACATGCACTTGACAAAAACGATACTATTAATATCATAGTAAAAAACAAGTATATATAATATGGGACCAAACAGAACCATGGGGTGGTCTACACCAATGTCCCATCTGTATAATATTTGTGGACTTCGCCACTCATCAAAAACAAATTATGCATCGGGCCAAGACACATGGCTACCGGCAGCCCTGGTAGCTGGGAAAAAACAAAACATTGGTATACCAAAAGCTATGTACCCCGTAGCATAGACGTCCCATATACAAAAACAAATTGTACAAAAATGTAGACATGCATTTTAGAATCTAAAATAGAGAATATATATATATATATATATATATATATATTGATTTTTTAAACAAAGCAGAGTTTATTACTCATGTAATCTAATTAATTAAATTAATCAATCCTTAGATTAGTCCATTTTCAAAATAAGTGTTGCACACAAAAAAACAAATATAATTTTTTGAGACACAGCCTAAGTGTCTAAAACTGTCATCCACTCACTTGGATGTCCAAACTCTACCAATCAAGCACCACTGTCAGGGCAGCTAATCCCGCTAACAGGAACATGAAGCTGAAACAAACATATCATAAACACAAATATATATCAGAAACAAAATTAAAGACACTCTGTTACTGTGGCTATATCGTAATACGTATACATGCATATATAGACTCGGACACTCAAACGATGGCCAAAAACCTATTTCGATCAAAGATCTAACACTCTCATCCCAAAAATCAAAATCTATGTAAAATTGTGATTTGATCCCCAAACTTTGTAAAATTATATTTTAGTCACTGAGACCTCGAAAATCAATAATTAATCCCAAACATTTTAGAATTTATAAATAAAATCTCTAAATAACTCTAATTATAAATAAACTGTAATATCCTGTTTGTTTTGACCGAAATTTGATGGTATTCTGTCAAGACTTCAGGAAAATTCAGGGTTTCGAGGTGTTAAACTTCGATCGAGAATGTTTGGAGGTGGTTTGTGTGTGCAAAGTCATCTGTGTGCGTTGAGGAGCGTTCTACACGATAGAATGAGGTCAGGGGGTCGTCTACGTGCGTAGGTGATTGTGCTACATGCGTAGATGGATGTCTGATCCAGACCGTGAAAGTGCATGTGCACGTCTGTATGCGTTGGAGACGTCCACGCACGTTGGACGTGATTTGGACTTGGAACCGTGGTGAGCATGGTGATCTACGTGAATAGCACTAGGTGGTGTGCACGTTGATCGTTGATCCGTGAGGGAAAGGTGGCCAGATCTGCCATCTAAGCATATAAGAGCTTTGTCTATGCACGCAGTACTCGGTCAACGTGTGTAGAGGAAGGTTCAATGCGCCTAGATGGGCCTTTTCCGCTGGCATTAAATGAAATGCCACGTTTCAGTTTCGAGGGTCTATAAATACACCCACCTACGACTCTTCTGTCATAACTCATCTCAACCCCCAAAATCACTCTTAACTACTCCTCCGCACTTTCAATCACTCCTCAGCACTTCCATTGCAATTCTGAAGGTAAGAATCGTTCTTTGATCTCTTCTTTCTGTCATCTCA
>CAODLS011126914.1:0-18598 GCA_948243855.1 Flueggea neowawraea
TATTAATATGCACTGTTCGTAACTGAAAGCAGGTTTTTCTCCGCGAGAAAACATGGTCTGGTGGATGCTGCAGTTCGGAATACTGATTCTGATCGGACTGGTGTGGTTGCTCTCCCGGGTGGAATTGGTACCCTGGACGAGGTGTTCGAGATATTGGGATTGATTCAGTTGGAGAGGATAGGAACAAACCTTCCAGTTCCCTTTGTGGTGATGAATTATGATTCTTTTTATACAAAGCTGTTAGAATTTCTTGATACCTGTGAGGATTGGGGTGTTGTCTCTAAAGGAGAGGTTGCATCATTGTGGAAGGTGTGTGACAATAACACTGAAGCTTTGGCCTACTTAGCAGATTTCTATGCTCTTCCTTTTCCTGACAAAGAAAATGATGAAAGTAATCTGACAAATGTTCAATGAATGATTCTTGCAAAAGTTTCAGTAATGTCCGATCGCCACTGACGCACTTGCCAGAGTTTAAATTGACTGTTGTATCAAAAACAAGTGAACTAGGTTGATTGAAGAAAAAGTGCTTGTTGTTATGTTATGAAAAATAGAGTAATTGAAAGATATTCAGTATCTCTCTACATTTCCAATAATGCAAGTAAAACAAGTGGCATTTCAAAGACCTGCATATATGATATTTGCATGCCAACTTCTTTTAAACTGAGAATCCAAACTTCCACTCCTTAATTATAGGAGAATTGAGTTTTGGCATGTTCAGATCGACTCATTTAATAATTAAATTTTAATATGCTCAAATTAGGCTTGCAAGAGTCGAGCAGTTCATAAACTAGTTTATCAAGTTTGTTTATAAACCTAACAAAAGCTCAATTCATTTGTAAATTGGATTACAAAATCAAGTTCAAACTCAACTTGTTCATTAATTAAACTGGATATGAATGAGCTCTTATTGAGCCAAATACCGTAAGTGACTTGGACTCATTTCCTACCTACTTAATTCTAACCATTAACAGTTAGAGGACTCCAAAACTGCAAGCATACATTTCCAAATTGTGAAACAAGATTGTTCGTGTAAATCCATACAAAGACGCAAATCAGACAATAGTGCAAAGATCAGGCTCACCAGGCCTAGCATTAGCAGGAGGTGGCGGTGCTTGAGGAAAGAACCTGACAGTAGGTTCATAAAAGTAGTAATGTGGATGAAGTGAGTACTGCTGGAGACCGTAATTATAGTATGGGTATGGTGCATGATCCTCCCAACGATCTTCTAGCCTCTGAAAACCAGGATGTGTGTATGCATTATACTGATAATAGCAAGGACCATAGTGATGAGCCATAGGCATAGTACGCCTGCTGTTCTGAACATGTTCAGTATTTGTTGATGGCTCTACTATTGTAGGACTCTTCAAATGGTTGTCCGAACCATATTGGTTTGTTACATTGGTCTCCATTTTTGCTGTTTTAGTTCGCTTTGATCCTAATTAAGCAAAAAAAATCACATATTTTCATTCCAATCGTAAGACAGAAATAACAGAATTATGATGGCACGGCACAAATTTCTCCTCTCTTAATTAGAAGCTCAAATTTCGAGTCTCAAGTATGGAGAAACTTTTAAAATTCAATAACACTAAAATTCGAATATAAGATGTCACGAAAAAGTATCTTATACCAGTTAATTTAGTCCAAAATAAATAGGAAATAATAAATAAATATGCAGAAGAACTAACTAACATAAGTTAACAACAACCTTTAACACTTCCAATAATTTTTATCATCGTCTTACGCCATCCAGCACGTTGATAATTTGTTCTTGTATCCGAATTCTGCAAAGCATGTTTGAAGAAGAAATTATAAATAACAGTAATGAAATGGGAAAAAAAAGGTGTTGAGGAAAATTAATTTCGTTAATTGTAAAACAATTGATAAATAATTAATGTCACCATGTTTGAAGAAGAAAACTTTTCCACTGATTTCTGCAAAGCAAATGCTGGCCTTGTTCTTCAAAATCAAGACAAGATTGGATCAACTGTTTCTGTCATTTTGAATTAAGATAATCTTATTCGATTCTGTAGATGCCTTATGATCAGAGATTATGTCTTCGAATATATTGCCACCATATTTTGCTATTAATGTCAATATATTATGCATTAGCAACAATTTCACGCCTCTTTCTTTGGGGAGAAATTGAATTTTTTTTTGGGTCCCCAATTAATGTCAATATATTATGCATTAGCAACAATTTAATTTTTCTTTCACTATTATGTTTTTTTTTCTTATTAGGACTTAATAACTAAATGTTTTCAAAAATAACATATGCTACTTCAATTTTTTTTTTGACTCAAAAGAAAAATTGTCATGTATTGCTTGAGTTAAGCAAATTTCGTTGCGTACCAATAAGCTTGTATTCTTATTATAACTATCTTCCAAATTAAGAGCTTGAGAATGCTTTTTTTTTTTATTTTGTTACAAGAGAAGTCGAAACCTAAGCCAAACTAACTCTAAATGGCATTTGCGAGTGAGTCAAATTTACTAAAAGTATGTATAGGATTTGTTATATATACAGACATTGTTACCATATAACTTTCCATGAATTAACAATAAATTATATCAAAATTCGGAGCAATCATAGGTACTACCATCTTAAAAATAACTATTATGATTAATATTTTAATTGACTGAAATATTAATAATTAATCAAATATACAAGTACGGTAATTATTCCTAAAGTATCATTTCCTAAGCGACGCTAATTTGGTCGTCGTGAAAAGTTGCCGATGTTTGATATCTTTATCGAACTTGTTGCTACTTAGCTGCAGCTACTAAATTGTCGCTAAATTCCTGATTTCTTGCAGTGAAATTTTATTAATCCTGTCCTGCCTACATTTAAGATGAATGTTTGAGAATGGCAAAGTTATATAAGAAATACGATAAAAAAGTCAATGAAGCCTCAATAAAAAAAAATACGATACTGGAAAAAATCTACTTGCAACTATATTAAAAATTCGATACATTAATAATTAACTAGAACTTTTCGAATTTTCGGTTCACATCAAACAACAAATAGAATAATTTGTTTTAGTAGTACGACGGCGAGTTGAAGCAATGGAAGAAGAGGTTGTTGATGATTGTTGACCGATTGCCGGTGCCGGAGCCTCCAGAGATTTAAGAGCAGCTTCATCCTGGGAAGATTGTTGATGAACTGAAGGCATCTCATGGTACTTCTGATTATATTGGCGTTTCTTGTAATAATCAGCCCAATAATTATGGTCGTACTCTAATTGACAAAGTTCGGCATGTTTGCCTGAGTTTGCTATCAGCTTCAGTAGCAACGACGGATCTATGTCGCCAGAAATATATGCAAATCCTTGCATTGTGTCTATTGTATAAGACACATCTAACAACAACGAAATTAAAAATATTTAAAATTAGATATAAAAAATATTTGTTTACGAAGAAGGATTGGAATTAATATTTTTCTACTGATTTATATTAATTATATGTAAAGAATAATACATCATACATTTAACGAATACTTCTTCATTTTTTTTATTATACAATTTACTCTCATTTTATTATACACAATCTGTCAAAAGCTAACATAGTATAATGAGAATTACCTTTAACTTTCGTTAGCACTTTCGTCAATGTCTTGTGCCAACCAGGAGATGTATCCAATCTTAGAATACAACTCTGTGAAGATTAGAATACAAAAAGAAAATGCAAATTAGTTAGAAATTATGGAAGATATATATGTTAAATAATGAATTAAAGAGTAGTAGAACTGTAACCATGCGAGTAGGGTTGAACTCCATTAATGTGTTGTTGTTAAGCTTGAAAGAAATGGCGTTGAGGGTTTATAGGTAGAAGAAGATAAATGAGCTGAATAATATAATATGTGTATTGATACATAGAATTATCGGATGTGATTTTTCTTGAGAAGATTATAAAAAAAAACTCTCTTGACTATTATATTCAAGGAATTTTTGCTTATCAAATACATATATATATATATTCAAGGGAATTTTCCTAAAAATATTTCAATACTAATGGAGGATCTCATCAAAATCTTAAATACTAGTTTTCACTTAATATTGGAGGAAAATTCTACTTTTAACATTTTCTTTCATTACAAGAGGACTTTATATTTTCTAACACACACACCCAACCATTTGAGCTAATTTCAAGTGATCTTTTAACATTTTTATATTAACAAGTATTGATTGTTCAATCCTTGTTGGGAAATTTTAACAAAAATAAGGAGAAGAAGGATGGAGGAACACACTTGCTCTCTCACATATTTCATTAACTAATTAAGAACATATTTATACACAAATGTGATAACTAGAAAACATAAAAATAGGAGTACTATGCCCACTAACACCACTATCTAGAAAACAAGGTAAATTATCTTGCCACAACCTTGAGAAAACATGGTCTACTTTCTTTTGTGATAGAAGACCACATTTGCACTAAATTTGAATTTGTAGTATTCAAGTCACATTTCCAATACTCTTTCTTGGCTTGGATGCTGTAAAGTTTGTAATTTCTTTCTTGAAAGATCATGACTTTTGTAAAGCTTTTCTGAAAAAAGGTTAACCACTTGGTATTCTCTTCTATAGTACACTAAAGCGGCTTTTTCAGTTTATAGACATGTATGTCTTTGAAATTTACAGTGTAACGACTTGTAGGTCATCCTTTTATAAACATATAGATCTTTTAAATTTACAGTTTAACGAACTTGTGAGTCATCAGTTTATAGAGATACAGGTCTTTTAAATTTACAGTTTATTGACTTATGAGTCATCAGTTTATAGACATGCAGGTCTTTTAAATTTATAGTTTATCGACTTGTGGGTCATCAGTTTATAGACATGCAAGTCTTTTAAATTTATAGTTTAACAACTTGTGGGTCATCAATTTATAGACGTGTAGGTCTTTCAAAATGGCAGTTTAAAGACTTGCTTAGGTCCCTTCTCAAACATTCAGTTAAGGACATGAAGGTCCCTTTAGTCTACAAATCTCGAACTGGCAGAAATCTACACTCATGGTACTATGCTCACCCTTGTTGTGTATTTGACTCATAGTGTGTTTATACAAATCATTCCTTTTTTATATAGTCAAAACCTTTTTTTGATCACTTACAAGTCCGTTAAGAAGAGGGCTCTGATACCACTGTTGGATAAATTTTAACAAAAATAAAGAGAAGAAGGATGGATGAACACACTTGCTCTCTCACATGTTTCATTAACTAATTAAGCACATATTTATACACAAATGTGATAACTAGAAATCATAAAAATAGGAGCACTATGCCTATTAACACCACTATCTAAAAAATATGGTAAATTATTTTGCCACAATCTTGAGAAAATATGGTCCACAACTGTTAAAAACAGGAGACTACGGAATATTGCTTCTACTGATTATTTTATTGCATAAAGGAGGCCTTTTAAATAGGCAAGACAAAACAAAAAACTCAAGAAAATAGGAATATTAGTTAAAAAACAAAATCCTGTAGACTTGGTAAATGAACAAGTCCACCAAGCAACATGTCAGCAAAAGAACAGGACATAAAAGCAACTTAAAAAGATATCAGTTTATTCAACATTCACCCTTAAACTGAAAGCTTTAGTTTAATAAATCTGCAAGCTGCTGCAAACTCCCAGTAACTTCCTAAGCTTTTGAAACGTAGCCAACTTGGGAGGCTTTATAAATATATCTGCCACTTGATCTTCACTTTTGCAATAAATCACATCAATAACTCCTTCCTTCGTAAGATCCCTCAAATAGTGGTATTTCACATCTATGTGCTTACTTCTACCATGCAGAACAGGATTTTTGAGAGTTTAATTACAGAGCTACTGTCACAGTAAATTGTAGTGGCTCCCTTTGGCTTGAAATGCAACTCTTTAAGAATTTTCCTAAGCCATACAGCCTGAGTGGCACAGGCTGTTGCAGCAACAAATTCAGCCTCTGTAGTTGACAAAGTGACAATAGACTGCTTCTTTGATGAACACGAAACTGCTGCAGAACTTAACATGAAAGCATAACCTGAGGTACTCTTGTGATCATCTACATCTCCAACATAGTTGCTGTCAATAAATCCAACCAAATCTGATATATCTCCCTTTTTATAAAATAATCCAAAGTTAACAATCCCCTTCAAATACCGTAGGATCCTTTTGGCAGCTAGAAGATGTTGTTCTCTTGGATTCTCCATGTACCTACTAATTAGACTTACAACATGCATAATATCAGGTCTTGTCGTTGTCAAATACATCAAGCTTCCTACAATTTAAGTGCCATCAATCTTCTTTTCTTCGGGATTTTTCTTAAGCTTCATTCCAACTTCTAATGATGTTGCGGTAGGATTGCAATTTCTCATATGAAACCTGTCTAACATGCCTCCCACATACTTCTTTTGAGAAATAAATATTCCACCAACAGATTGCACTACTTCAAAGCCAAGAAAGTAATTCACCATACCAAGATCAGACATCTAAAATTCAAGGATCATGGATTTCTTAAAATAATTGAACATGGCACTATCATTTCCAGTGTAAATTAAGTCATCCACATATAAACACACAATGAGCATTTTCCCTTCTCCATCAGTTTTGACAAAAAGTGTGTTCATATGGACACTTTTTAAAACCCTCCTTAAGAAAAAAAAAAGTGTTTTTGTCAATAATTTACACTGGAAATGATAGTGCCATGTTCAATAATTTTAAGAAATCCATGATGCTTGAATTTGAGATGTCTGATCTTGGTATGATGCATTACTTTCTTGGTTTTGAAGTAGTGCAATCTGCTGGTGGAATATTTATTTCTCAAAAGAAGTATGTGGGAGACATGTTAGATATGTTTCATATGAGAAATTGCAATCCTACCACCACACCATTAGAAGTTGGAATGAAGCTTGAGAAAAATCCCGAAGAAAAGAAGATTGATGACATTTTCTACAAAAAAATTGTAGGAAGCTTGATGTATTTGACAGCAACAAGACCTGATATTATGCATGCTGTAAGTCTAATTAGAAGGTACATGGAGAATCCAAGGGAACAACATCTTTTAGCTGCCAAAAGGATCCTATGGCATTTGAAGGGGACTGCTAACTTTGGATATTTTATAAAATGGGAGATAACTCAGATTTGGTTGGATTTATTGATAGCAACTATGCTGGAGATGTAGATGATCGCAAGAGTACCTCAGGTTATGCTTTCATGTTAAGTTCTGCAGCAATTTCGTGGTCATCAAAGAAGCAGTGTATTGTCACTTTGTCAACTACAGAGGCTGAATTTGTTGCTGCAACAACCTGTGCCACTCAGGCTGTATGGCTTAGGAAAATTCTTGAAAAGTTGCATTTCAAGTCAAAGGGAGCCACTACAATTTACTGTGGCAGTAGCTCTGCAATTAAAATCTTAAAAAATCTTGTTCTTCATGGTAGAAATAAGCACATAGATGTGAAATACCACTATGTGAGGGATCTTACAAAGGAAGGAGTTATTGATGTGATTTATTGCAAAAGTGAAGATCAAGTGGCAGATATATTTACAAAGCCTCCCAAGTTGGCTACGTTTCAAAAGCTTAGGAAGTTACTGGGAGTTTGCAGCAGCTTGGAGATTTATTAAATTGAAAGACACTTTTAGTTTAAGAGCAAGTGTTGAATACACTGATATCTTTTTAAGTTGTTTTTATTTCCTGTTCTTTTGTTGACATGTTGCTTAGTGGACTTGTTCATTTACCAAGTCTACAGGAGATTGTTTTTTAACTGATATTTAGTTCCTATTTTTCAATTGTAGTGCCTATTTCTTGAGTTTTCTATTGTGTCTTGCCTATTTAAAAGGCCTCCTTTATTCAATAAAATAATCAGCAGAAGCAATGTTCCATAGTCTCCTGTTTTTAACGGATGTCTCATTTGACCACACTTTTTGTATTGGACATCTGGTTTTCACCAATATTTTTTGTGTGAATGGTTGATCTTCTTACAATATGGACATATCAGATATTTTCTGAACTTACTATTAACCATTGATTTGGCATGAAAAGCTCCATCCACAGTACTTTCTTCTCTTATAAGCCTTCTTTGTTCCTACGCTTGCAATGCATTCACTAATTCTGCCAATGATATGCTTGAAAATCCTTAGATTCTTCTAGTGAAGAAATGTTGGACTCATATTTTTTCGGCAAAGTGACCAGAATTTTTTTGCACAACTCGTTCATCAGAAAAGTCCTTACCGAGCAACCTTACCTTGTTTACAATTGTCACGATCCATTTCAGGACCATGACCGGCGTTCGAGGTTAACTGTCTATGGGAGTTCGGCTCATCCCGCACAAGCCTCCAAATTGCAAAACTTCTACCCAAATATCATATTCAAATAAATAATAAAACAAACAAATGTTTAAACCTTATTTAATTAAAACAAAACATATATTATATTAAGTGCAAAAAATATTTCAAATTAAAACATTTGAAATATCACAAACAATAAAAAAAATCAAAAACAAATCTCAAAGGAACTCGGTGTGGAGTATCTAACAAATCATACAAATGAGATCGGTCGAAAGGGCACTGATTGCACTGTTAGAATACCTCATTGAGCATCAAATGTCAAAACAAAGTCAAAAAGGCATACAGAGGCAATTTAAACTGACTCAATCAAAGATACCTAAGCTCCATAACCGACCTAGACTTACGAACCTAATGCTCTGATCCCACCTTTGTCAAATTATTAACTTAACCAATCCTTAGATTACTCCAATTTCAGAGTATGTGTTATACACATCAAAAAAACCAATATACATTAAAGAGACACAGTCTATGTGTCTGAAGCTTTCATCCACTTACCTGGATGTCGAGCCTCCAAACTCCGAAACATTGACCACCGATCGATGGTTGATCACCTCAGGAACTGAACTGAGCAGAAACAAACATTTACAACATATCAAACACTGTGACTATGACAATACAAAACATGCATAAGATGCAAATGCAGACTCAAACGCCAACGACGTCAGAAATCTTATTTCAATCGAAAATCTATCGCTCATCGACATTCAAACCTCGATGTACTAGGATAATCAAGTCTCTAAACTGTTCAGAGTTAATTAATCAATACCCAAGGTATTTCTATTATCAAATCAAACTCCAAACTATTCAAAACCTATATTTTTAACCTCAAACTTGCAAAATATTAAGTTTAATCTCTATGGACAAATTACCCCAAAAATCCATTTTTTGATTCAATCGATAGAAATCAGTTTTAAACACCTAAACTGGTCAAACTTAACCTGAAGAACTCAAATCTATGGTTGGTTTCTCAAAAACAACTCAAAATCATTAAGGATTTACACAAACCCAAATTAAACCCTAACTCATTTAGAGCAACCTCAAATCTTTTGATTTCAGGCTTAATCTAGGTTCATCTAACCTCAAACAATCATAAATAATCATTATCTAACATTCAATCCAGCAGAAAAATCAAATTCAAACCATAGATGCAAATTCGGCCCAAAAAGAGATTATGAGATTAATGCATGAAAATGATGAAATAAGAGGAAAGGAAGGACGATCTTACCTCAAACAACCATCCTCTAACAATCCATTGCATCCTTCTCATCAAATCATCAAGAATCAGAATCCTAAACCAGATCGGGCCAAAACATGATTCAGAAATTCGAGGCATCGAACGGATGAAAAGAAGAGATTAGATGCTCGATCTTACCTCCAAAGATGTTTAGAAATATTGGAGAAGCAAAGACAAAGAGAGAGAATCTATCTGAGAGTGAGAGAGAGTGAAAATGAGGAATGACAGACGAAGGTCGAATGAGAGGTATTTATAGAGGCAGACATATCGAAATGCAACGTCTCACTGAATTATAAAGCCAACATACATTGCACCCCTTCACAACATACGTTGTGAAGCTTCTACGTACGTTGCACCACATACTGTGCACGTAGACGTGGTCAGATTTCAATCCAAAAACTTCATATTTTCTAGAATCCATGATCAACGTATGTTAACGTACGTCATACCCAACACAATGTAAATTATGCATGTTCTACGTGTGTTGTACCTTTCACAACGTACATAATCGGCATAAACACCTCACGGATCATTCCCAGTTCATGATCTACGTGTGTGGCTCCTCCTACAACTCATATAGACGACCTATATCGCCCCTAAATCGACCTGAACCACCTACAACGTGCGTATGTATTCCTTTTGTGCACGTAGATGACCTTCAGCAAGCTCTACGTACGCAAAATCATGCCTCCAACATTTTCTTAACTTCAAATCATGAATCTCATCACTCCCGGGACTTAACCACACCCGAGACTTAACCACACCCAAACTTTCATAGATAACACCCTTAAAAATTTTCAAACACCAAAAATCACCTCAAGCTTTCAAGAATCAAATTCTCAAATGAAAAAGATTATTATCAATCGAATGACATTTCACCAAAAACCTTGTCAGAGTTTGTCAGAACACTACAGAGAAATAAGCGAAACATGAGAGTTATTACATTCTTCCCCCTTAAAAAGAAATCCGTGCTCGAATTTTCAGAAGATTCAAATCAATACAACTAGAATCTCAATCTAGTCAGACATCCAAATTCCCAATTCAAAAAATCGAAACTAAGTCTCCAAATCAAAATAAATCACAAAATTATCATTACATCAAATCACGTAGAGTGTAACTAACACCCTAATAACGTACTAACTCTCTCGTACTGAGATATGCAACTAAGACAGAGACAAAACAATTATGCAATAGTAGAGGTAGAAGATACCAAAGGATACGTGTGCAACAATAATAAATGTTGACTTACAAATTGACATAATCAGACAAGTGCGGACATCCACACCACATTCAACAAAGTAACACCTCAGGGTGCTCAAATTCAAATATGCAAAACAATATTGACATTTCAAAATTTCCAAAGTAAAGGTAGAAGACACAAAAATGTAAGTACAAAAAAGATCGATGCTTACTTAAGCATTATAGAAATCATCAATTGCCATATCCACAGGGATCAATAAAGAACAATTTGGGTCTTCCCAATTGACAGAAAAATTAGATCATAGAACAACACAGAACAACATTCTCAAGGAATAAATTGCAAAGTTGCAGAATACCCAAAGGTACAAAGAACAAAATTATATCTCTAAAGCTTAGAGAATCACGTGTGAGAAGAACAATCATCAGACATCGGTTAGAGATCAAAATTCAAAAGCCTTAACAATAACACAAATATGTAGAGCAAAAAGGATCAACATATATTACTCAACAGAGCAGATAGAGTGCAACAAATCAAATGTTGCCGAAAGAAATAGGGTAAAGAACCAAAAGAAATTACTCTTTTGATGTTCAACCCTCAAAATCAATTCAGATTGATCTAGAAGATCAAATGATAAACTTACTTTTAAATCCAACTCCACTCATCGCGTCAAACAATGTTATTAAACAAAGGTAGCAACATCCTTAGTTGTCTACCAAACAAAACTTTCACCTATTCTCATACAAAACATAGTTTGTCAATTCCAACTTCACTCCGAACTACAGATGCAAATTTGGCCCAAAAAGAGATTCTGAGATTAATGCATGAAAATGATGAAATAAGAAGAAAGAAAGGACGATCTTACCTCAAACAATCATCCTCTAACAATTCCTTGTATCCTTCTCATCAAAATCACCAAGAACCAGAACCCTAAACAGATCGGGCCAAAACATGATTCAGAAATCTGAGGCTTCGAACGGATGAAAAGAAGAGTTATTAGATGCTCGATCTTACGTCCAAAGATGTTTAGAAACATGAGGGAAGCAAAGACAAAGAGAGAGAATCTGTCTAAGAGTGAGAGAGAGTGAAAAATGAGGAATGACGGACGAAGGAGAGGCAAACGGATCGAAATGCAATGTCTCACTAAATTATAAAGCCAACATACGTTGCACCTTTTCACAACGTACGTTGGGAAGCTTCTACGTACGTTGCACCATATACTGTGCACGTAGACGTGGCCAAATTTCAATCCAGAAACTTCATATTTTCCAAGATACATGATTAACGTACATCATACCCAACACAATGTACGTTATGCCTGTTCTACGTGCGTTGTACCTTTCACAACGTACGTAGTCAGTATAAACACCTCACAAATCATTCCCAGTTCATGATCTACGTGTGTGGCTTCTCCTACAACTCACATAGACGACCTATACCGCCCCCAAATCGACCTGAACCACCTAAAACGTGTGTAGGTACTCCTTTTGTGCACGTAGATGACCTCCAACAAGGTCTACGCGTGCAAAATCATGCCTTAAACATTTTCTTAACTTCAAATCATGAATCTCATCACTCCCGGGACTTAACCACACCCAAACTTTCATAGATAACACTCTTAAAAATTTTCAAACACCAAAAATCACTTTAAGCTTTCTAGAATCAAATTCTCAAATGAACAAAGATTATTATCAATCGAATGACGTTCCACCAAAAATTTTGTCAGAATTGGTCGGAACGCTATAGAGAAATGATCGAAACAGGAGAGTTATTACAACAATGCCCAACAGCTTATCATAGTATTCTTTGATTGTCTCGGACTCCTTCATTTTCAGCATTTCAAACTCCCTAATCAAGTTGTGAACTTGCATGTTTTTTGTTCTTTCATTGCCTTGATACTCCTTTTTGAGGTAGTCCCATATAGCCTTTGTTGAATCCAAATTCATGATCCTTGTGAAAATATTGCTTGAAACAACAAAGAATAAACACATTTTTGCTTTAGACTTTCTAGTTTTTTGCTCTTTATGGGTCTTCAGCTGAGCCATCTTTGAATTTGTTGGCAGCGCTGGAATATCGTAGTCTTCCTCTATAGCTTCCTAAAGATTGAAAGCATCGAGATATACAATCATTTTGAAAGCCCATGCTTGGTAGTTGTTGCCATCAAATGATGGTGGAGGCATAGAAAATGTCTTATCCGACTCCATTGAATAAAGTCGTGTACATAGTTATGGTATTTATGGGATATATTCCGGTATGGAGGTTATGTGGTGGATATTTTGTTATGGGGTTATAGGTGCTTTTTTAGAAAAAAAAAAAGGGAATTATGGAATTTATAGGTCCCTTAAGAAAAAAGGGCTATGATACCACTTTGTTGGTATGAAATATGGGGATATAAAAGTGGCACTTAATTCATTAATAAAGATGGGTTTATATACATGAAGCCTTAACATGAAATTAGGAAAACATGCCCATTATGCCTAACAAATAGCATGATCATGGTCACTTCTAAAAATATGTAAACTAACTAAAACATGGCCACTTTATCATATTGACACATTTATGGCCACTACTTCCTATGTTGGAATTTACTATACCACTGTTAAAAACACGAGACTATTGGAATATTGCTTCTGCTAATAATTTTATTGAATAAAGGAGGCCTTTTAAATAGGCAAGATACAACAAAAAAACTCAAGAAAAGAGGCACTACAACAGAAAAATAGGAACTGAATATCAGTTAGAAAACGAACTCATGTACACTTGGTAAATGAACAAGTCCACCAAGCAACATGTCGGCAAAAGAACAGGACATAAAAACAACTTAAAAAGATATCAGTTTATTCAACAATTTCAATGTAACTAGGAGGTTGATTGATAAATACCTCTCCTTTTAGTTCTCCATGCAAAAAAGCCAATTTTACATCCAATTGGTAGATAGGTTGTGAGTGTTGAGCTGCCAATGCAATTACCAATCTGATTGTATCATGCCTTGCAACAGGAGCAAAGACCTCATGGTAGTCCACACCAAATTCTTGTTTGTAGCCTTTAGCCACCAAGCGTGCTTTGTGCTTCTCAACTGCTCCATTTTCCTTCAACTTGGTCATGAAGACCCACTTCACGCCAATGCTCTTTTGTCCCTTTGGAAGATCTGTCAACTCCCAAGTGTTGTTTTTTACAATGGATTCAATTTCAAGATCCATAGCTTTTCGCCACTTCGCATCCTTGATAGCATCTTCAAATGCTACAGGATCACAGTCTGAAAAGAGAGTAAAATAGGTAAGTTAAGAGGAAATATTTTCAGGTACATCATAATCATCCATCCAAGAAGGTCTTTTTCTAATTCGTTGAGGTCGCTGCTCATAATCAGCTTCAATTGTAGCTGGGCTTGGAGAATTTTCTGTAACTTGTTGCGAATTATCCACGAGGGGTTGCTGCTGCCTTTTATCTGCATTGTCTCCATCAAAATTTGCTGCAATTTGTTGTTTCTGTTAGAGTATGATGTGGGAATATAAAATGACATGACATTTATTAATAAAGATGGGTTTATATATATGAAGTCTTGACATAAAATTTGGAAAAACATGTCCACTAAGCCTAACAAGTAGGATGATCATGGTCACTTCTAAAAACATGTAAACAAAATAGAACATGACCACTATATCATGTAAACACAATTATGGTCACTACTTCCTACATCTTAGCAACTTAAAAGGCATAATTCAATACTCCTTCTTGGCTTTGATAGTTGCTAAGTCAAAATAGTCCTCCTCCTTGCCTTTGATGGTGATGAACTATTGTTATCGTCATCGTTGCTGACTTCGTATTGTTGTTATGGTCGTCATTTCCAACTTCCTGTTGTTAGCATAGTCGTTTTTTCTGATTTTCTGTTGTTGGCATGATTGTCATTACCGACTTCTGGTGTTATCATGGCATGGTTATTGTATTTATGGTTACAGTAATGGTTATGGTTATGGATATGGTTATGAACATGGTTATGGATATAGTCTCACTCTAATTAAAGAGGAGAACTAATCTTTGCATGGAGAAAAAAAGGCTTTGTATATTTTTTTTTCTTTTTCTTCATGATGGTGGGTATAAGTTTTACTCTCAGGTCCTTCAAAAACAAGAGAGCTCTGATACCACTTTTGTTAGAGTATGATGTAGGGATATAAAAGTGGCATGACATTTATTAATAAAGATGGGTTTATATATATGAAGTCTTGACATAAAATTTGGAAAAACATGTTCACTAAGCCTATCTAGTAGGATGGTCATGGTCACTTCTAAAAACATGTAAACAAAATATAATATGACCACTATATCATGTAGACACAATCATGATCACTACTTTCTACATCTTAGTAACTTAAAAGGCATAATTCAATAGTTTCTTCTAGTCCTCCCAAATCCAGAATGCTTTTTCATAAAAAATCATGTCACTGCTAATGCATATTTTCTCGGTGATAGGATTGTATAATTTGTACGCCTTGGACTATTCACTAACACCAAGAAATACAAATTTTCTCCCTTGTCATCGAGCTTTTTTCTCCTTTGATCTGGAATGTGAGCATAATCTATGCATCCAAAAATCCTAAAGTGCTCAACATTTGGTCTACGTCCACTCCAAGCTTCTTCGGGTGTAACATTTTGAACTGCAAAAGTAGGACTTCTGTTTAATATATGAGTACTCCAATACACAGCTTCTGGCCAAAAACTTCTTGGAATGCCGCTTCTTGACAACACGGACCGTACCATATTTAAGATGGTACGATTCTTCCTTTCTACAACGCCATTCTGCTAAGGCGTATATGCTGTTGTAAGCTGCTTTTGAATGCCGTGAGTCTCACAAAAATTTATAAAGTCATCTGAGTTGTATTCTCTACCACGGTCACTACGAAGAGACTTTATTGCCATGCCTTCTTCTGTGTCAACTAATGCCTTAAAGCTTTTGAAAGCTGAAAGAGCTTCAGATTTCACCTGCAAAAAATATACCCAAGTTTTTGGAATATAGTCGTCAATGAACGTTATAAAATAACGCTTACCAACATTCGAAGTAGGAGTAATTGGCCCATATATGTCAGAATGGACCAACTGCAACACCTTCCTTGCTCTCCATGATTTTCCTTTTGGAAAAACATCCCGATGTTCACAATCTTGACAGATTCCTGAAGGAGATTCAAATTCTGGGAGATTGGTCACCATTTTTTTCTTTTGCAGCGTCTTTAATCCACCAAAACTAAGATGGCCATAGCGGAAGTGCCACAACCATGCTGTATCTTTGAGTTGGGCAGTAAAGCATGAATGTCTGAAGTTATGGAGATATAAGAGAAACATCCAATTTGCTTTCATCTTCACTTGAGCAATTAACCCCAGTTGCTCATCTTTGATTTTACAGACCCCACCCTTCATGGAAATCTCATATCCCTTCTCTTGAAGCTGGCCAACACTTAGCATATGAGTTTTTAAATCAGGGACAAATAAAACATTGGAAATAGAATGAGAATTTCCTTTGTTTTGAATTGTAATACTGCCTTTCCCCAGCACAGATACTCTAGAATTGTTCCCAAATTTAACAGTATCTCGACATGATTCATCCAAATCAGAAAATACCGATTTGTCTCCACACATATGATTGCTACAGCCTGTGTGAAGATACCATAAATTTGGATGAGTCTCCTCCTTAATTCTCTACTTGGGTTAAGTTTTTAGGGTTGAAAATCTCATATCAAGTAAGAGCAGTTTTCAAGGGCCATTTATAGGTTTGTCTTGGTGATAATCTTCTTTTAGTATCTTGTCTTTTGGTCGAATTAGACAAGAAGGTATTAGAACCCCACGATTTGGGGCTAAATTAACACATAATTCATATCATCCTTCTCTTTTTTATCTCTTTAAGATTTGAATTCCTATTTTTAACGAATAGGACCCATTTTAAACTTAGCGCCCAAAGTATTGAAATAAAAATTTGGTTACTTTGGTTCAAGATTCAATGTCGTCTATGATCACATTAGTTTATAACTTGTATTATTTAGCATCATGTACGATTTCTACATTGACCAGTTGTGTTCAAATTTAGAAATAAAAATCTAAGATTGATAGAACAAAATAACGTTGAAAATATCCATCTATATTAATTAATCAACAATAGGGTCCAAACGAGAATCACGAGTTGAAATTTTTGTTATACGCACCAAAGATATATGCATATATTGCTCCTTGATTTACATTTTATAGATAGCATAGACATCCGGATATTATCTATTTGATCCCAAACTTAAAATAAACGAATTAACAAAAATAATGTAAAAAATTGGCAATTAAAACTTATGAAAAAAATCCATTTAATAATAAGGTGGATTGTTCATAAACATTAAACCAAAAATAATTGTCAAAAATGGATATCGCCACTCATAAAAATTACGGGGTGTCGTCGAATAAGAACTATTATCGATATAGACCCCAATTAATTAGAGACTAAACTAAAAAGAGTCTCTAATTAATCAAAATTATTATAGAAAAACATAGAAAGGACCCACTAGGATGGTTACATATAAGAACCATAGCCATAATATGGTTGCAATGGAGGATAATAATGAGGAGGATATGGCGGCAGCGTTATTGGTTGAATGATATGATTATAAACAGGGACGGAGCTGTAGCCGTCGCTAGAAATCTTCTGATTACCAGCCTCCACCCAACTCAACATGTTTTTTTGCCTTTGCAATCTTCTTCAGTAGTTTGTTTGGATCCACTCTTCCAGTGATATACGCCATGCCATTTTCAGCATCTATGCAGTAATTTACTTCTAATAAAACATACAAAAACGTCAATTAATGGCTCCATTTTGTTTCTTAATGTTATATAGTATTCATCAAATCGAAACACTCCATCTCCACCAACAACTCCAAAATAGAGCTGTTTGTGGACCCTTAATATTCCAACCTAAAATTCATAGTTGATTTTCCTTAATACTTTGTTTACTGTCTTGTACCATCCAGGAGATTGAGTATCAACCTTCAAATGACAAGTCTGCAAATTATTGACTCAAAATATCAGTACAGAAAGAAAAGGCTCTGCAAATTCATGATTTAACGACTCGAGAACAAAGGATATGAAGAAAAAGAAGTGGAAAAAAGAGACGAGCGAGAAGAAATGATATATGGTAAACTTAGAATAACGTCTCCAACCATGTTTGCGTGAAACTCTGATGAAGAAAACATTCTGGTCTTCGAATTTTGCAGTTGGAACAGGATTAGGCAAAACAAATAAAATGAGAACAAAGATGTTGCAGCAAATATATGTAAGTGTTTATAGATATATGAGCTTTTATAGAAATTTTTAGACATAATCTTTGAAATGGATTTGATTGAGGGAGTTATGGTAATAAAATCAACAGGAATTAATTACGAGTAGAATAACGGAAGAAGGTATTTTTAAGCCGGCAATCAAGAATTCAAGTAAGGTTAGTACGTAGGTGAATTAATTAAGCTAGAAGCTAGTCTTGCGGAAAAAGAATTAATCACATCTTGATTTGTTCTTTTTGTGGAAGCAATCATCTCTTACATTCCTATTTTGACAATAAATTTCTATTCAAAAAATGGATTTTCTTTCTACGGTGAAATTGCAGAACAATCTTCCCATCTTCTTAGCCTTAATCCCGTCATTAAGAGATGGTCGTGTATTTCTTCCCATATTTTATATAAGTAAACCGTGTTCAAACTGGTAAAACTATAGACGAGGTTAAAACTTGAAAGATACTTTAGAACAGGTGACCAACTTAAAAATTAGAGGATTAATGATTTTTATAAATTCCCAACTTTTTGACAAATAATTCACTTGGGAACATATACTATTTAC
>CAODLS011126930.1:0-11765 GCA_948243855.1 Flueggea neowawraea
AGATATATGTAACTCTATAAATTCGTAATTGTTGGCGTATCTAATATTCTTCTTATAATGACTCCTATGGATCAATTTGAAAACTAAATAATAAGACTCTCTCTTATGTTTCTCTTTAGTTTCTTTATTAAATTCTTAAACTTTATTTATTTTGCTTTTAGTTTTACAAAATTTCTCTTAGTTTCACAATAATATAAAGATAATTATTTTTTTAAAATACTTATCTAAATTAGGTATATGTCACCACTCATACAATAAACTAATAAAAAAATAACATGTAGAATAGTGAGCCTTCTATGTCTTTTTAATAAATATACAACGTTCACTATTTCACATGTCATTTCTTTATTAGTTTGGTGTATGGATCGGCGACATATAACTAATTTTGGAAAGTATTTTTTTTTTTCTCTATTTTCTTTAGTTGATAAAGAATAGCGAAATTCACTGCGGTCTCTGAAATTTAGCTTATTCTCCATTCAGGTCTACAAGTTTGGAGATTAGTGGTTCTGGTTCCTCGCTCCTAACATCGTTAGTCAAATATAATGAAAATTTGACGTGACACATAGACTTACCAATTTTAATAATTTAATGACACAAAAATACACATATATCACTTTAAATTTTTATTATATTTGACTAAAAAAATTACGAGCAAAGCACCAAAATAACTAATTTTTAAACTTATAAACTAAAATAAAAAATAGGACAAACCTCACAAACCACAATGGATTTTACTAAAATAGAAGGTGAAAAAGAAGAGCTCATGTAAAAAGTGGAGCAGGAGAAAGAAACCGGAAATGTTAACGACCGCATAAAAACCGACATCAACGGTCGAAACATGAAGAAGAAGAGACGAGACATATAAGCCGCCTCTTTCTCTCTCCCCTCTCTCCCCATTTTCTCTCCCTTTCCCTTTCAGAAGCCACTCCCTTTCCCCTCTCTCCTCTTACCTTTCAACTACCCTCTCCATTTCTCCAAAAACCATAAACCCCTTTTTGTCTCCCATGTTCATCACTCACAAATTAAATACTCCTTCTTTGTTGCTTATCTTTTATCAACAGCAGCAACTGCTTGTTGATTTCATTGGAGTGTAATTAATTGTATAATATTTATTAGCAGTTTCGTACAGTAATATGAAGGATCGCAGGAAACTGCGGGGTGACGTCGTTTCCTGGAGCAGGTTCTTCTGGTTCACTCTCTTTGTTGTTCTTTCCTGCGTCGTCTTCACCGGCTTCACTTTCTCCACTTTCCGTATCTTTTTCGGAGGTAACCCTTTTCAATATGCTGTTTTCTTTACTGGGTATTCTTTGATTTTGTGATTTATGTCGTAAAAATCACTGCTTTATGCAATTTTATTTTCTTTATTGGGTACTCTTTAGCTTTTAATTTTATCAATTCTTTAGTTACACTATCTTTTCTTTTAAGCGTTTTTTTTTTATTTTTCTGATGTGGGTTTTTATTATGTTTCTATCTAACAGAAACATTTCACCCGGAGATCGTATCTACATGGCGGAATCCGGCGATGGAGGCCGTCTCCGACGACGCTCCCGTGAATTCAGTTATATCCATAAGAGAATCCGTTATGCTTCCAGACCAAGTTCTGATTTTCCTGCAATACCCTCCATCTTCTCGGTTATTAACCACGGAGGATTTGGATTGTGTTTATTTCGCTCCAAACTCATCCCAGCCGCACATCAAGCTTCCTCCCAATCACATCGACGGCCAGGATCTGGACCACCAGATAGTTAGATGCCCTTTAAGTCCACGTGGCCATACCATGTCCCTTCAGATGAAATCAGGTGGGTCCTTGCAACCCGGGCCCCACCACAGGTGGGACTCGCTAGTTTACGAAGCTATGATCGACCGTGACAATAGCACGATTGCGTTTGTGAAAGGTCTCAATCTACGGCGAGATAAGCTCTACAATGCTTCTAGATTTGAGTGCATATACGGCTGGGATTTCAGGAAGCCAAAGTTCTTGTTAAGATCCAATGTCTTATCTATTGCTCAAGAATTTGTAAGATGCAAAACCCCTTTGAGCATATTGAGTACCCCATTAAGGTTCAACAATTCAATTAAGGTCTCAATTAGGGTCAAGGGTAGAGGTACATTCCACTCCATAGCCCGCCCGGGCCATCGGTCCAGGCTCGAACCTGAGTCCGACCCGTTCGGTTGGAAATCACATAAAATGTGTGTGTGCACTATGCTAAGGAATCAAGCAAGGTTCTTAAAGGAATGGGTAATGTACCACGCCCAAATTGGAGTAGAACGTTGGTTTATCTACGACAACAATAGTGAAGATGACATTGAGAATGTTGTGGAGTCGCTAGTTAATGCCAATTTCAACATTACCAGGCATATATGGCCGTGGATCAAGACACAAGAGGCCGGGTTCGCCCATTGTGCGTTACGGGCCCGACTCGAGTGCGAGTGGGTTGGGTTCATAGACGTGGACGAGTTTTTTCACTTACAATCTAGGCTAACCCTACACGATTACCTACGAAACCAGACCGAATCCAACGGCAAGGTCGCCGAGGTACGTGTTTCGTGCCATAATTTTGGACCTTCGGGACATAAAATTGCACCTCCACAAGGAGTCATGGTAGGCTACGCATGTCGAATGTTGGTGCCGGAGAGGCACAAAAGTATAGTAAAACCAGAAGCATTGAACTCAACATTGATAAATGTAGTGCACCATTTTCACTTGAGGCCTGAATTTAGGTACGTAAATGCCGATAGAGGAAGTTTGGTGATCAATCACTATAAATACCAAGTTTGGGATGTGTTTAAAGAGAAATTTTACAGAAGGGTCGCCACATATGTTGCTGATTGGCAAGATGAACAAAATGTTGGGTCGAAAGACCGAGCCCCGGGGCTAGGGACCAGAGCTGTGGAGCCACCAGATTGGCCTGCTAGGTTCTGTGAGGTCTCGGATACAGGGCTCAGAGACATAGCATTACAGAGTTTTATGGACCCAATAACCAAGTTGTTGCCATGGCAGGAACATGAAGCCGACAAGAGATTAAGAAGAATTTTGGTACTAGAAAAAGAGATGAGAAAACATGAAGGGTTCTTGTAACCAGTGTGGATATTTTGGGAGGTTTTGTCTTCTTTTTTTTTTATTGGTAGAGATGAGTTGGTACTTGGTAGATTAATTTATTTTTGTAGATATTGGATAATAACAGAGATTATGATGATAGTGTGAATGATTGTATAGAAATGGTGGTTCAATTTTCGAAGTCATTAATGTTTATATGGTTCATTATCTTCATTTGTTGAAGGCTTTGGATTATTAAGACATTGATCCTTCATAGTACAACCAATTCATGCAGAGGGAATTGATTCGGTATAAATGTTATAGTGAATTTATGAGATAATTACTTGTGCATTTTTATAATCTGTATCTTACTTTATTAAGGGCTTCATAGACTTAAATAATTTATAACATGTTTTAATTCAATGGATAATGGTGAGAGATGAACACTGAAGCAAGGTGATTAGGTTTATCAACTCAATGAGTGACGGTAGGAGATAAGACTAAAATAAAGTGATTAGAGTGTTAATTTCTATCGTATCTAAGGTCAATGTGTAATTGTTAAATATATGGACATATAACATTTAAATGTAATGTCAGATATTATAATTTTAAAAAGTTAAATGTCAAGATTTTAGTTTCAATGTAAGGTGTTTTAGTATATTTATATAGATTATGTATATTCTTGGGAAAAAAAAAGAGATGGGAGAGAGAGAAAATTGGATGGAAGTAGCTTGAGATTGTTCATAAAAAAGAAAAAAAATAGTTTTTGGCAGAGAAAAACGGGAAAATATTTGAACGGCTCTGATGTAAACAGTGGACGGTAATATATGGTAGCACACAAAAACTAATGTCCGAGCGTTCACACGCAACCCTTCACTTGACACCGGAATTATAGCCGTTGGAAATTGCAAATATCAGATCATTTCAAACGATTCTACCGTTAGCCATTCCCCAAACCCTTCCCACCTCCCTCTGCCCCAAAATGGTGACCGCTGAAGAGCCAAAACGGAGTCAAGAAGGCCGAAACCTACAGAACCCAGATGCCGAAACCGCCCAAAATGGAGATTCTTTGTTCAGTCCAAGGTTCAAGTCACTGGCAGCCATGGCAGGTTGGGACGAGGAGTCTATTATCATTGCTAGCCTTGTTGTTGACGACACGCCTGATCGTGATTTCAAGCAAAAGAGACGCACTAATCATTTGCACTTCAAGACTCCACCTTCCTCTAATTCAAGAAGGTAATCACTACCCATTTATGTTTATATATCGAATTTGTTTCTTTATGGTCTAATTGGTTTCTATAAAGTTATGTTCTTTTTTGCTGACATTAATTTGTGTGTCATAGGAAACGTAGGCCTCCTACAAGGAGCCCAATTGGAGTTCTTGTGCCGGTTCTTAACCTTGAAGAAGAACAAGAAGGTCCCAAAAAAGATGGTATTTTTTATGTGCATTTTGGTTTTTACGAAATCGTTTTCGAGCATTGTGATCTTAGGTGGTTTAGAAATTAAGAAAGCTGGTTTCTTTGTGGTGGTGTTGATGGTCAGGGAGCGACAGTGGAAAGACTGAAGAGAAAGTGCTAGCAAGTGAAGAAACTACGAAAGAGAAGACCGAAGCACAGGTTGTTGTGATGGAGGAAACCATAAAAGGGGGAGATGAAGTTAAAAGTGAGAACCCTAGTTTTTCTTGCTCAAATTCAGTTGCTCCTTGTCTGGATAAACTCAGAGAAGAGCTTTCTTGTGCGGTAATTCTCTCTCTTTTTCTCCCCATTTTCTTGACATGCGTTTTAATTTTCATTGATTATCAAGGAAATTGTTTTTCTTTAATTTAATTCTCTCTTTTTTTTCCCTGATATTGGACAGATTTGTTTGGAGATCTGCTTTGAACCTAGTACCACATCTTGTGGACACAGGTAAGCTAAAATATTTAACCTTTTTAGGCTCGCCTGTTGTAAATGCCGTTATGACACATCCTGCAATTGGTTTTGCTGATATCTTGAATGGTTTCCCTTTTGTAGTTTCTGTAGGAAATGTTTGCGTTCGGCTGCTGATAAATGTGGAAAGAAGTGCCCAAAATGTAGACAGTTAATAAGGTAACCTTCAACTAAATATAATCTGATGAATCATTCATGGGTTTAATTTGTTAATTTGATTGCCATGTCCTTTTGAGTATAACATGCCTCTATATTGCAAAAATGTTCAGCAATGGAAGATCTTGCATGGTAAACACAATTCTTTGGAACACAATTCAGCTTCTGTTTCCCCAAGAAGTTGAAGCAAGGAAGGCAGCTGGGGCGTTGAATGGTCGGGAAGTGGAGAATCAAAGCTCAGAGAGCAAGATATCCAGGACTAATGTGAGAAGCCGAATTCGTCCATCTGGTGCATCAACCGGAGATGTCAATGTTAGAAGATGGGGGATGCAAAGTATCCATGAAGGGGATTCTGAATTGGATCTAAGAGCGCAAAGGGAAATTTTCGTTTGGTTATCAAGTACATCCACAAATGGAAGGAGAAGAACAGATGTGCCGAGCCAAGACGAAGATGCTGCATCGGCTCAAAGATTGCAAAGAGAAGATCTTCAAAGGCTGTTAACAAGAGACGCTGCAGAGAGGAGGAGGAGGACACCGAACCAAGACGAGGATGCTACGTTGGCTCTACGGCTGCAGAGAGAAGAGTTCTTGGAGGCTTTTAGAGGAGGAAGTCAGGAACGAGCGAGCAATTCTATGTCCTCAGCCAGAGCAAACTTGAGAGCCATGGCATCTAGAGCCATTAACATTCGAATGAGAGGCAGGCCTGCATAGTTCTGATGGGAAATAACTTGTTAGATTAACTAAGTGAAAATCAGTGAAAATATAGTTGCAACAGATTAAGCTGATATTTCAGATTTATTACTCAAGTTTGTATAATCATCAAGACCCTTTCATGTCTTGTATTGAAGATTTTCCAAGTTGAAATTAAAGCTAGAAATAATTCATTTAAGCTTTTCTTTTTTTTTGTCAGGATAATTCATTTAGGCTTTGTATTTTACTCAATGAGCAATGCCATTCTGCCGATTATTACGACATGGAAAGGTCTGATCTTAAATAATTTCTACCTAACCAACCACATGGCAGCAGCACTTTCCCTATCAAAAGCTTTAAAAATATGAAAAGCTTTAAAAATTCTCGTTTACTGCAACAAGTAGTGCAGTTGATAAGTGTCTCTTAATTGTATAATGACTGTTTTTGGCTTGAGTCAAGAAGTGCAGTTATACATACATAGTTTATGCTAAAATTCAAATGAATCAAAAGCTTCCAATCAATTATTAAATATAAACAACTTTTGACTCTTAACTGCTCCATGTGTCATAAAGACAGTTGTCCAATCTCATATTGTGATGCTCAATAAAAAAGAATTTACCAAGTGTTTCCTGGACTGTTTTTTTCCTTCTTCAGGATCACATTTTATAAAGCTTCTGGCTTTCAGTACTAACAGACTCATATTTTGTGCATATACTGCTGAGAACTAAAATTACAAGTCAAATATGGTGAGCAAAAAACTTTTGGCCTCAATTTTCGTGATTTACGCAATGATGCTGACATTGTTCGGTGTATCTGAAGGGACAACACATGCACCCGCTCCTTCGCCGAACTCTAATGCTGCTACTGATCTCTATCCTCATCTTCTTGGTATGGCATTATTTGCTTCCGCAGCCTTCTTGTTGCCATTCTCTCTCCGAGTCTTCTTCTAGCATGGAAGAACCGGAGAGATCGGCGCCCAATTTTCTTGATTCGTTTTGCTGCTTCGTCCGCATAAAAATAAAGGGAGCTGCAAACCAATTATTGATGGCAGTTTGTGTTTTACTTCTCCGCTTTTCGAGTTTACATTGTGATACTGTTGATTTTGTTATGCTCTTTGTAGTCATGAAATAATAATAAAGACACTTCTGTCAAGCTGAGCAATTACTCAACGTTATTTTTCTCATTTACTTCGAAAGTACTTGACAAACTTGAAAGAAACAAGGCTGTTAAGAATTGCTGCACTCCAAAGATGTATAAACATGAATTTCTTCGAAATCTTCTGCTAAAAAGTCGAAATTATCAGAAGAAAAGGCACAACAACATCAATTTCCGCAATTCGCAAACAAGAGACACAAGATACCAGTTCTCAGCAATCCGCATGCCGTAAATCGACTTTCAGATGACGAGCACAAGCTTTCAGTTTCCATATCACATTGTGATTCTTTCTGTTTGGTAAGGGCAATGTTACATTGAACCAATCTGTCATTCCAATCAAATCAAAATTGAAAACAAAATGCTCGTATACAAAATTGAATTGCCATATAAAAACGGCCAGCTAAAACTAATGTCACAACAACAAATTTGCCTTCTTTTTGCTGTATCGCGTCTTTCCCCCGTAAGATACTAAGACTAATATCATGACTTAACCAAAGAGAGCAGATTTGGTCAGAGGCCTGTCAGAGGTAAGGTATCACAAATGACTGTAAAAGAGGGCTTGTAAAGATTTTGTTGGATGTACAAACTTTAGATTTGTGAATGAGATTTTAAGCTCCTTCAGTGTCTGTGAGAATGCCTTTTTCTGCCAAACCGTTGGTCGCCTTTTTCCTTGTCCCTTCTTTGTAAGATCCTAAAACCAAATGATATGAACCCTATAGTAGCCATGGCATAAAATACTCTATACGGCACCATGCCCAAGCTGGAGATATATGAATACAATCCAGCAAGCAAGTATACAAGGTCCAGTCTCACTTCTTTCCCCAGTATGCATGGTATGGAAAACAAGGATATGAACTCGGGCTTTGAATGGAAGATACCATGAAGAATGACTCCTATGCAGAGAGAAGAATCCAGGAACCAAGGGAAGCTATGACCCATTCCTATTCTCTGCAAAACCATATAACTTACCATTTGAGTGTCACAGGCATATATATTGAACTAGATAGGAAGGGAGATGATGCATTCATTTTATTTATTTACATTAGTTAATTAAACTATGATGCTTCCATGAGAGATTGTAGAAGAAGTATAAATGCTAAACAATAATCCACACACGCAGCAATAAATATCTTCAACAGTTTGCAGGCATTCCCACAGAACATACATGGGAGGGGTAAAAGCAACCTTCTAAACTATTTTTCCACCAGGAGGTGAAAATTCAAGCAGCTCATAGGCATTAATCATCGAAAGAATGAAATGAATTTCTTTTTAAATTCCTCAGTTTGAAAATTCAAAATAACTCTAGCAGTAACAAAGCAAAATTAGGTTGCTATGTTTTTGACATAAACTGAGGAGCATCATGGCACTTCAGCAAGAGAAAAAGAAAGGTTAATGACTGAATTCCTTCATTTAAATGTTAAAAAATTCTGGAAGTGAAGGAATGAAGTAATTGAATCTAAATTAGGAAATAAGCGGGTCTTACCTGCAACCATGCCACTAGAGAGGGGGCAAACATCAACGCTGCAAGAAAATGTAGAACCAACAGACCATGCTGATGATGAAAGATTTCTAATTGTGTGTCACCGAAACTTTTGGATGCACTTGGACTATTGGCTGAGTTCTTGTCCAAGAGTGAATTCTGGTTCAACCCATCATGTTTGAATGCAGACTGCTGAGATTTTTCATCTTGATTGCTTCTATAACCAAACAATTCATTTTTCCTTGAATGGCTGCGAAAGGAAGCAGTCAAAAAACTGCTACAAAGGAATAAGCAACACTCAGGATAAGTATCTACCATATTTACTGAATACAATGCAAAAACATTAAGTGTAGGAAATTCAAGCATGAAATATACCTGCAGAGTGCATTATGACAACACAAAGAATGAGCCAAGATGAGTATAAATAAACCCAAAGCAGGATGAACCAAGCACCCCAAAATAATTGCAGTCAGTGCTGTAACCAGTAACGGATGGACTCTCACAACCCTTGCAACCTGCTTTATTTGCAAAAATCAGCATTAACCTGTGCAGGTTAATTTGTAAAAGACATGCATGTGCATGCATATATCAGTGGAGAAAAATATTTGGCCAAGTTTATAAACTTACCTTTAATGACATGAAACTGGAAGAAAGATTGAAAAACCAATGAAGAAATGCAAAGCCAAAGTTTCCTTCCCATCCTTGCCACCTACAATATGTAGACTCGCATTTATTGAAAACCATACCACAAACCACTAGTTATGTAGCACAAAAGAATGAACACCACCCCTACCAACCTCCTCTTGATAAAAACATGAATGAGAGCAACCACATAGAAGACCAATTGGGAAACCAATATCAATAGAACTACAATCCCATTTGCTAATAAATAGCAAAAAATTGAGACAACAGTGAAGCTTGCAAATGGAGGAAGTGGTTGGGACTTCAGCAATGAAATGAACAAGGAGAATAGAATTGGTGTGAAGCCTAGAAGCAAAAATGGAAATGGCAAGTCCAAATTGGATTCAACAGCAGCCAGCATCGAAGGTATTGGCAGGTCATGATCCCATGCACGTGCTTGTCGCATCAAAGCAAAAAAGATAACTGCAATGGAAAAACCAACTATCTGCACGAGAGAATACCAAAAAAATTATTAAAAAAGGTCCTTTATCACAAGGTAATTTCTACTAACTAGATGCATCTATCCCTCACATAGGCATCTTCAATTATTTTATCTACTGTGGCTGTTCCATTAAATTCACATGACAAGTGACAGTAAATTCAATTTGATGTAAATGGCAAAGAAACGGCACAAAAACATTATAATTATCCCCGATAGGAAAGGAATACCCAATAAGTCACACAAGACAATAGCAACAATAACATGTTTATGAAATTAAAAAAAGCATGAATATTAGAAAACATAAAAGAATAAAAGAAAATCTGATGTGAAATAAAAAGAAATAAATTCAATATCCAATATGATGACAAAGTGCCAAAAAGAGAAATATCATGTAAGACACAGAAGGTTGTCCACAATAGCAATTTGTAGTCACCTGTGAATTGTATAAAAGAACAAATCTCCTAGCAGCAACAGTTCCAGATACTGCAATACTTGCTTTATATGAACAATGAGGATCAACCTGCAGAGGATTTGCAAGATAAAAAAATCTATCTCTCAGTGCCAGCTCAAGGCAAAAAAATCACAAAATTTGAACCAAAATGAGAAACATACAGAAAATTTTTGTACCAGTAACAGAACGGCGGTTTTTTCAGATCCCTTGGCAGAACTCCAAAGAGCTGGTGAGGCATCGACAACAATTGTTTCACTGTTTAAATTTGGATAAATATGAAGACCTGATGTCTCATCCCAGGCAAGTGCCACTGGTGGGAAACATCGTAATTTGCAAAGCCCTGAAATGCCAAGTAAGCTTAGAATGTAGCCCAAGATAAATGAACATATGCAAGAATTTGATCATGATGAAAATTCATAATTCATGAGGCGTGGATATATTTATAGGAAAAAACAGCATTCCAAGGCCAACTGCAAAATTATTTTGATTACCAGTGTTTTCATTCTCATCCTCTTCAGCAGGAAGCCCAGACTTTTTTATTCCACAGCCTGTTGTTTTCAAAGATAAAGAAGCTGGCACGAGACCTAAGCTAATAGCAAATGATAAATTGAAAGCAAGTGGATGATCCTCATCCAAGACTATGTCCTGCATGAAACAGAATGAATGCAATAGACAGAAGTTATGTCTGGAACAAAGTTTAACTATCTCTGCAGACTGCCTGTTGCTTTAAGCTTCAGCAATTTGGTTTTACTATAAAGTAAAAATAGGATTGGATTTTATTTAAGTTCATTCGTTTCATGAGTATATTGTGCTGACCTTCTGAGAATAAGTAGATAGAAGAATTAACTGAGCAGATAATTCTCTTTCTCCATCTTTTGGATTAAAGAACTGCCCAACTGCCATGGAAGCTGCTGGTGGGGGTCTGCCTGAGATTGTCTGTGCATCAGAAATTATATCATGTCAAGTACTTCCACCATTTCAAAAGCTCAATCAACAAGAGTGTAGGCTATACCAAGAATTAATGAGGCAACAACACTATTCCATAGAACTCAAATAAGTGAAAGGAAATGTGCTAACCAATCTTTTACTATGTGGAGGTTATATATCAGTATAATCACAGCTTCAATAAACAAATACGTGTCAATGTTATTATTGGGCTATTATGGTCATCATTCATTGGTTACCACTTCAGTAGAAGCAGTGTTTACCTAACTGGGCTTGTTATGAATCATCTAGAATTTACTTGGCAGAACAAATGTATGGAAAAGTATGCACGAAATAACTAGTAGTCTAGGCCAGCTAAAGTTTTCAGAAAGCTTAGTTTATCTGTTGTCATAGCTGATACACCAGAGAAAAATAACTCCAAACAATCATGTTTCAGAACGAACCCTGAATTGTATATAAATCAATGTTTTTGCCCAATACACCAAGCAGGGGAGAGGATTAAATCTGTGACCACAATCAGCTTTTAAGGGTAACATTTGCAGACTCTCTTGGTCTAGTTGGAAAGAACTATTTTATGAGATGGATCACGATGTAACTACTAAACAAAAATAAATGCAATGGATAAAATTATTGTTCTGAAAAAGGAGATCCAGGGGGAAAATGAAAGCAACTATACCGGACGAGGAGCTACTGATATAGTCAAGAATCTAAAGCCATTCAAATCCACAGGACTTAACCGAAGTACAGCAGATGGAGGTGGTTGCTCAGTTTGGCTACCAGGTTCAATCTGATCAACAAAG
>CAODLS011127290.1:0-15829 GCA_948243855.1 Flueggea neowawraea
AGAAGAAGAAGAAGAAGAAGAAGAAGAAGAAGAAGAAGAAGAAGAAGAAGAAGAAGAAGAAGAAGAAGAAGAAGAAGAAGAAGAAGAAGAAGAAGAAGAAGAAGAAGAAGAAGAAGTGATGGCATAATATTTATTATAGCCATGTTGATATGTGTCCCATATATCACGTCATTAAATTGACGTGTCCCATTAACGTGGACAGACGACCTTAACATCCAGGGATACAATATGAGCATTTTTAAAATACAGTGGCTCATTCGACTAATACCACAGGGATGAAAATATAATTCTCCCTTAAGAAATTTGAAGAACTGCCAGCAGTGATAAAGACAATATGGGTTGGATTAATATCTTTTGTATTTATATTACTGTCTATTTTTGGGCCACAATTTTCAAAAATGATAGCCAATGTTTCAATTCTACAGAAATAACAAGTTTTATGTTTGCTTTTTAAAAATGTCATATGTTTGAAACTAGGTTTTAAAAATGCTACATTAATTTTTATATAAATTTAAATTTTTTCATTTTATTTTTTAATTATTTCTCTCTCTCCTACCCCCAAGCCCTAGCCACCCCACAGCCTTGCCACTGCCGTTTCTCTCCTCTTCCCTCCCATCTCTCTCTCTTTTTCCTACCGGTCATCTCGTGCCCGCCTCGGTTCCCTCCATCTCGACGAGATCTGGTCGATGAGATATCGCCATTACGCCGTCGTCGTCAACCTCAGATATGCTCAAGACTCGGTTCTTGGCCTTTTTGTTGGAGTCGAATCTGCTTTGCGACTCGACCCGTCGCCTCCCCATTTCGTTCTCCTCCGTCACATCCTTCGGCTCTGTCTCGGCTGCATTTGTGTGGCGACCAGATCTGACCCCTAACCGCTTCTCCTTATTTTTTTGATTTTTTTCTTTCTATTTTAATAATTTTTTTTTAAAAATATGAACTGTATTGTAAAAAAAATGTATATTGTATACTCTATTTGTGAACCGTTTAAAATGGTTCACAATAATGTATAATATAGTGTACATTATTTTTGTGAACGTCTAAATCGACTATGAGAAAAAATATTTTTTGAAGAAAAAATTTGTTTAAAATTTCTAAAAAATAATTAAAAAATTCTTGACTTTAAAAAAAATATAAATTATGTAAACCATTCTAAACTAAATTTGTAAATAGTGTGAATTTAGTATTTTTAATTCAAAACAATATATAATATAATGTATATTATTTTGTGAATTATTGTGAACCAAACTACCACACATGTGAGCCAATAAAAATGACTAAATTTGTTAAAATTTTTAAACAAAATAACTAAGAAAAAAATTATTCAGAATTTTAACAAAATATGAATATGTAGTGAACCATTGTAAACCTAAAATACAATTTGGATTAAGAATATTTCTCACGAAAAAAGTCAATTTCTCTCGAAAAATCAATTTCTCGTAAAAGTACTTTAATTTTTCACTATTTTTAAAAAAATAATATTTTTATATATAATAAACATAAACTTGCATTCTCAATATTTATAAATTTATATATTATTTTTAACAGTGACTTTTTTTAATATAAATTTGTAATTTTCCATATATTTTTAATGCTTTTAACGATAAAAATATTATTTAAACATTTTATAATCAGTTGACTAAAATTTTATCAATACATTAAAATTTTTTACTCAAATAAACCATTGATTAAGTAAATTTAAACCATTGCATTAAATCCTATCTAAACTGACCATACAAACCCCAGTCCATCGCAGGCAGCATTGGGTCTGTCGTAGACTGGAAGAAAAGACTCTGCTCGCGAGCTCTATTGTTTCCTTGACTCTCGAACGAGTGTGAAAGTGAAAAATCCGACGACTCTTTCTCTCTCTACCCGAAATGGCGGAGTCGTCTTCAACACCAGTGTCGAGGTCCGATGCAGAAACGGAGGAATTGCTGGACCGGATGCTAACTCGATTGGCTCTTTGTGACGATTCAAAACTTGAATCTCTACTCTCTAAACTCCTCCCTCTCACTCTCTCCTCCCTCTCCTCTTCCTCCACCGCCGTTCGCAACAAGGCAAGAAAACCTCTTCTCTCTTTCCTTATTCACTGAAATTCATTATTTTTATCTTTTTCCAAGTTGGCTTGCACTTGCTTCAGTCATCAATTATTATTAACTGAAGCTTTTTAGTTCCAATTGTATAGAATATTGGTTGACTGAGGTCTACTTCGGTTTATTGATTATAGGTGATGCTGTAAATTTTTTCTGCTATAATTAATGTGTTTGACATGTATGATTGAGTACAATTTTAGAGCTGACTGCTGAGATTATATTAAATTTCGTTGCACATTTTTGAGATTTGATACATCTAGTTTTGATGCGATTCGTTGAGAAGTGGTTCTCTTTGCTGAGAATTTTGTGGTGTTTTAGGTTCTTGAGATTTTAAGTCATGTGAACAAGAGTGTGAAGCACCGGCTTGAGATTGCTTTGCCCTTGCAAGCGTTGTGGAAATTATATACGGATGGCAGTTCTACTCCAATGGTGAAAAACTTTTGTGTTGTATATATTGAGATGGCATTTGAACGTATACATGGAAAGGTATGAGTATCTATTGGGTAAAGTTGATCTTTTTTGCGGGAAATGATAAAATCATGTGTCACATTTGCTGTGTAATTTTCAACTATGCTGTAGGAAAAGGAAAATATGGCACCTTTGCTGTTAACAAATATTGCAAAACTTCCACAACAACATCAGGAGATCTTTTTGCGAATTGCTACACAGGTTTTGAGGGCTTTTATCTACTTTATAAAAATTTTGTGTTTTTTTAAAACCTCTGAATTGGGGGTTTATCTATATTTGCTCTTGGTTAAGTGTGGTTTGGAATGAAAGAATGTGCTACTGAAAATCTACAATATGGAGGCTTTTAGTCCTTTGTTGTTAATCCACAAATTGAAGTGAGAACATTTACAAATTGAACTGAGATAGCTTCCTAAACAGTATCGTTTCAGTTCTCAGATGCAAATGAGACCTAAGTTTGCAACTCTTTTTGGTTTCATTTAGTAGTTCATTAGATTATCTCTGCAATGAGATTAAGGAAAAATAGGGCTTTGATTACGTGATTTTCATACCATGACAGGAAATGAGAATGATAGATGGGGAATGTGATTGGCTCTATTGTTGTTTCTGGATTTTTGGCAACTAAGAATATTCTATAGTTAAGAACTCATGACTGTTGAGTACTAATGCATTAATAGTTTGGTTTTGAAGTTAATGTTTAAACTTAAGATTTGCTATATTTGTGCTTAGCAGTCCTGTTTAGTTCGTTCTCATTATATTTTCCCCTATTCTGTTTAACATCTTGTTAGCAATGATGTTAGAAAGCTTTTGACATTCGGTAATAAATCAATCCTGTTGAACTGATTGTGGTAATTGAAATGTGCAATATAAATGATCTTACTTAAAATATTTGTGTCACTTTGGAGACGATATCAAGATTCCAGGGTTTTGGTGGACATGGCTTTTCTTTCAATTTTAGTTTGTTTGCAGGTTATTGGTGAATGCCATGCCAACAAGATTGATGAAGAGGTTGCTGCAAAGTATAGATCAGTTATTGGTTCACGAGATGGAGAACTCTTTATTGATTTCTGTCTTTATCTGATGCTGTATCAGCAGCCATCTCAAGGGTGAAATTCAATTTGTTGAAGTTACAATGTGATTGAACAGTGCAATCTTTACATCTTGGTATTAATTATACAAATATTTATTTTTCTTCAGTGCAGGATGCCCGCCTGGCCTTTCAATTGTCCAAACCAATTGTGTCACTGGAAAACATCCCTTAAAAAATGATGTCCTTCTGCTTAGGAAGGTGATTATAGTAATTAAAGATTACCTGGAACTAAATATTATGCGTCATGATTCCTGATTTCCTAGTGAGAGTCTTGAGCCATCTTTGTTTCTTGTGAGCAGTTAGGGGTGCTGAATGTTATTGAATCTATGGAGCTGGCTCCGGAACTTGTTTATCCAATATATCTAGTTGCTTCTGCTGATTGGTATGTTTGCCAATTTTTTATTAAAACAAATTGATTTTTCTTTTGTATATCGATATCTATTTTATTGAAACATGGACATTTTATTTTTGGTTCATTTGTAAAGTCAAGAGACTGTTATTAAGAGAGGCGAGGAACTCCTGAAGAAGAAGGCATCCACGGCTAATTTAGATGATTCAAACCTGATGAACGAACTGTTTTTACTATTTAATGGTATGGCTTATTCATTAATTCATCTAGTTATATTGCCTTGGTTTTCTCCAAATTTATGATTCAAATGCAAAGCTGTGAAAGTGTCTTGCTCATCAATATAATTCTTCATTCTGGTTTACTGAAGTTTGAGCGGTGTCAGTGCGAGGCTATGACTCGGTGGATCTGATTTACTAAACTTTATTGGACTTTGAATATACATTTTTTTTTGTAGTTTGTGTGATACCTTTGGAGCTGAAAGCATTTATGTTGTGCAGGTACAACCGGAGCAGAAAATGTAACCCCAGAATCCCAAGTCCATCCTGGGAGTGTTACTCTGAGAATAAAGCTAATGTCTATATTTTGCCGGTCTATTAAAGCAGCCAACAATTTCCCAGCTACTCTGCAGTGCATTTTTGGCTGCATATTTGGTATGAATTATCTTGATATTTAGGTAGTAATTATTCTAACGCTAAATCCACCAAGGGAACTGGAACTAAAAATAAGGATATTCTCAGCGAATATGCTTTTTTTTCTCTTTTGAAAATTGCTTGTTAATTTTACCATGAACATTTCTGTGCTTATTTGTCATTGTCCTTTGAAACACTGGAATGCACTAGGCACTGGTACCACCTCAAGGTTGAAGCAGCTGGGGATGGAGTTCACTGTTTGGGTATTCAAACATGTAAGAATTAGTTCTTGGCTTTTGTTTCACTTTTTATGTCCAAAAGTTCTATTGACATCCTCTTTATACTTCGGGATTTGGATCAAGTGAAAAAAAGACTAGGAGTCCTTTATTTATGTAACAAAACATAAGAAATGAAAATTGAAAAATGTAATTTACTGTCACAATGGACAGAAGAATGCTTTTAAAGTGAATTTGCTTCTGAAATGAATATTGGACAATAGATAGTTTACTTTTTTCATGTTGTGGTACTTGACCTGTTTATTTTACTGGGTGCATCTGACTATGTAGTACATTGTTACTCATCTCTCCTGGTAGTGCCTTGTCAGTGTCTGTATATGAGGGGGAATTTATGTGGGCCAAAACACTTGCTCCATTTTTGCTTAGAATCCTTGTCTGAGATAGTTCATTTTGTAAATTACATTTTCATTGAAAAATTTCTGAGACTTGCAAGCGTGACAAGAACTTTTTGGTTAGTTGTTTGGTCAACTAATTGAAACAGATGGTGCGATTTTGTTGGCATAAACTCTTATCATACTGCAACCATATCCTGTGTCCTTTGTCTATGTGCTTCATTTTGGAACCCCAGCTTTGGCAGAAAGTCTTAATCTGTATTTAGAACTGTTTCTACAGATCATTACAACATCTTTAGTGAAATCTAAATATGCAGGCACAGATTGATCAGCTGAAGCTTATGGGCCCAGTTATATTGAATGGTATCCTGAAGTTGCTTGATGGTCATTTGAATTCAGAGTCAGGTAGATCGAATTCTAAGTTCTTTTCCTTTTCCACTAAGAATTCTCTTTAGATTGGTCCAGTCTATTTTATTTATTCAATTGGTTAATTTAGTTTGCGTAATTCATTTCAGATGTCATTTCTAGGGTTACCAAAACCTTTTCGTTTCAAGCAATTGGACTACTTGCACAGCGTCTGCCTCATCTCTTTAGGTGTTTTACCTGTCCACTTTCCCTTTCTGTTGTTCTCTGTGGTTTTAAATAGTCTTACATTTATTTCATTGGATTTCAGAGATAAAATTGATATGGCTGTTCGCCTTTTCAATTCCCTAAAAATGGAGGCCCAGTCTCTTCGTCTTGTTATTCAAGAGGCATCTAGTTCTCTTGTTTCTGCATACAAAGTATGTTTTAACTACTCTTGTGTTCTTTCCATTGTCAAATGTTGTCAGACGAGAGCTTCCTTTGCTTGAATGGTTTGATTTTTTTTTTCCCACAATATATGCCATTGACAAGGATTTGTTATTTACAATCAGGGTGCACCACCTACTGTCCTGGTCGACATAGAGACTCTTCTGCTGAATAATGCTCAAGTGGTATTTAATAAATTTGTGAATTTTGCTGGACATTACATATCTTTGGACTACAAGTTTCTCACTCGGCTGTCCTGGTTTGTTGTTTGAAATTTTGCTTCTTGACAAAAGCTTAATTTTATGTTTCTGTACCAGGAACAAAGTGAAGTTCGTTTATGTGCTGTTCGATGGGCCACATCGTTATTTGGTATGCAGCATTGCCCAAGTCGATTTATTTGTATGCTTGGAGTTTCAGATTCTTCCTTGGATATAAGGTATTCAAATGTTTATATCTTGTTATGCTAAAAGTCTACAACATCTTTTGTTTCTTGATGAAGAGGGTCGTCTCTTTGGTTTGTTTAATATTGATGTTTTTCTGCTCTGGATTTTAGTGAATAGAGTTTGAATTATATTAAATAATTGTAAAATCATTATATCAATTCTGCCGTTTGGTCCATAAAGTTGTTCAGTTCATAAGAGGCTCTTTCAACTTGAAATTCAAGAATATTGGTGCCTTCAAGTTCATCAAATCTATTTGATTTTTGTAATGGATATATTGAACATGGAGAAATTATTTTCTTGTTTCAAACAGTCAAGACACACATAAAAAATGTTTGTTTGATAAATTGGGTTTTTGAATTGACAGGATCCAGGAAGTTGATATATGTTTACTATTTGCTTTGTTGTAAGAGCGGTAGCAAAACCAAAAAGAAAGAGATAAAGGAATGAGAAAACATATTTGTTCGTGTTAGGAATAGGCTGTCTGGTAATTTTATACTTGCATTCATAGATAAAATGAACATGAAACGCTTTTGTGAAGTTTTTTTTTCATATTGTAGATATTACGATATAATTTGTTAATATAAACTTTGCTTACTTGTCATTTTAATATACAAATAGCTTGTAACAGTAAATTTTACTAAACAATATAAAATTCTTTCTCACTGAATTTTTTTTTTTAAATTTTACTGAACATTGTTTGACTTTCACTAATATTGTTTTTTTTTTAAATTTTGACTGAATATTGTTTGACTCTATTGTACATATTTCTTTTATAGCGATAACATTATAGAACAACATTATTAAATAAACCCTTAATCACTTAGGTGATTTGTGTTGCTACCTTTCTGTTAGATATTTTTAAGGGACTTATTTTGACACGTTTCATTTATTAGGCAATCAGGAAAACTGTCAAATTCATTTAGGTTTGCTTGAGGACTAGCTATGAATATACATAAGCTCTGTTGCTTGCTGGTGCTATTAAGGTTGTCAATGTTTAGCATGTTGGGATGTTTAAATTGCGATGAAGTGATATGTGGTTGAATGTATAGGAAAATAACAGATAAGTCATAGTTAGAATAGGAGATAGAGAGTTAAATTTTGTTCTATACTTGTAAAGAAGGCAATAAAAAAACATAATAGAGATTCTATCATGTATCTTTATTCTCTATCTTCTTTGCATTTCTCTATCTCTCCCCCTCTGCTTTCTCTCTCTCTCTTCTAGAAATCTTCTCTTCTATTCCTCTAATTCACAAACAAGAAGCTCATTAGTATTGGAGCAGTTAAATTAAGGATTATTAATTTATTATGGCTGTGTATAAGAAGAATTGGAATATATCAGACCTTACTCGTGCCAAGAATGTGGAGTTGCTGTTATAAGGTATCATCGGTGTACCAGAAGAATTGCAGTAAAAAGTTGGATAGAACAAAGAGTGGGAAGGAACAAAACTCGGTCCCTGAAGATTTAGCTGCAAGCCTAGTTAGAAACTGATGAACAAGGTGTTGACTTCATTAAGCTTGGGCAAAGATCTGACTTGGTGACTTTCTACAAATTTTAAAATGGGTTTGCTAACACCATCAAGAATTTTTGAGATTAGTGAAAAGGAACGTAGAGCTGGCACTAAGCATAATATGGAGACTAACAAGAATTCTAGAAACGTAGAATGTAGAAGGAGGGAAGGAATCATACAATTTTTTATAATTATAATTAACATTCCAGTGTTTGACAGAGTAAATCTCGATGTTGGACCAGATTGTGTGAAAAGCTTTTGATATGTACCAAAAACTTGAATGTTTGTGGGTGAATACTGCAGCCATGTATGTTGATAATGAAGTTGACGTTTAGTATGGAGAATAGGCTAGGAACAGGGAACAATTTTTGTGCAAACATTTTGTGAAAGCATTGTGCGAACAATTTAATGATTGAGATATGATGGAGACTATGAAAGAATTCAAAAGACACAAGCACGATTCATCAGTGAAGAATTATCGAAAGCAATTTGAGGAATTAAAAGAGATAGTAGTCAGTAGATCCATCCTTGGATAAGGAACATTTCATTGATTGGCTTTGTTGGTGGATCAAAAGAAGACATTAAGTCAATGGTGAAGGTGTCTAATCCTGGATCATTGGAGCAAGCATTTGACATGACTCTTCTACATGAGAAGACATTCTTGAGTCTATGAGAATATGCTTGTGAACCTGTGAATTCAAAATCAACATTCAAAATCACATCACTGAATTCAATAGCCTTATTGTCAATCCGATGAATGCTTTCAACACATTCCTATGTCACTGAACAAGCCTACCAATGAGAGAGTCATGAAGAAGAAAGAAAATGTTAGAAGTGCAAAGGGAGGTATTTTCCTTCTCATCATTATATGAAGCATGTGATGAGAGGAGCAAGAGTCTCGAGTAATAGCTACAGTCTGGTTCTTTTATTTTATTTTAGTTCTTTGTAATAGCTATAGTCCGGTTCTTGTGGAAAAAACTGTTTTTTCTGAGGGGAATTATCAGACTATCTAACATGCTCTTTACTAATATGTAGTGTAACATTGGACAATAATAGATCAGTTGGTTATAGACAGATTAGGTGTCAAGTGAAATAGTTAAGTACTGATCTACACTTGTGAAAAAACATAATTGAAATTCTATTCTCTCTCTTTCATATCTCTATCTTTCCCTCTCTGCTTTGTCTCTTTTTCTCTTCAAGAAATTCTTCTCTTCCATTTCTTTAAATCTCAAGCAGGAAGCTTGACACACTGCCAGAGGAAAGGTAGAATAAAGAATAAGAAGATTTATGGTGAAACAACAATTGATGTGGTTTTGTGAAATACAAGCAAGGAAAAGAAGAAAACTAGTTATCCATTGTTGTACCTTATTAATATCATGAGTTCATCATTATCAATTTAAGAGCAAAGACTAGAAAGAATGGAACAAAGTCTGAAAAGTCAAACTGAAATTATTCACAATTGACTCTATATTACAGTGAATAAGTACAGGAAATTGATTAAGTTACCAAAAATACTCATTGCAGATGTGATAATTTTTTCCTTTGTGATTACTTGCATCACTTGTATTATATACTTATGGAGCCTTATTTGTCTTAATCTATTGTGGCATATGTTTAAGTTTCTTGTTTTCTTTCTGTTGGTTTTATTCCGATAAGGTAGACATCCATGCTTTAGGTCACTATGTATATTTCCCATGGGTCATTATCATGCATGAAATATATTATATCCTGTAATGAAAATTCTGTAGTGACTATTGACACATCTCATAGTTGTCAGTTTGTTTCTTTGTGCTTTCATTATGAGTGATCGAGTTCTTTTAGTTCCATGTTTCTTGCACCATCTCAATTTATTCGTGTTTATGTAGTTTATTTGTGTCTTTTGCTCCTTGTTTCCTTTACCATCTCAATGTTTTGTATTTTGCTTGATTGTTTTCTTGTAACTCTTATTGTAAAAACTGTTAAAATATTGTGGAATGTCCAAGGGCATTGTGTTCCATCATCATGAATTTGAATATATTATTCTTACAAATACAAATGAAACAAGCAGGATTCGTCTCACTTGATTTTAATATTTTATTACTGTATGTTTTGTTGTTTTCTCAAGCTTTGTTATGATAACATTTTATCATGCTTCTCTCTCTCTCTATTTCTTTTGTTCTGTAATGAGAACTTCCATTGGTTCCTTTTCTTACCTCCTTGTGCTTGTGTCTGTGTGTGAAGAGAAATTGCACTTCAAGGCCTGTTTCCGTTTAGAGATGACTCTCGAAGCAGCAGTTTTGACATTAAATACCCAAAATTTGGATACATGTTGGATTATATTGTTAAACAACAACCGGAGATATTTGTTTCAAGTGAAATGAGGGTACAAAAGCTAATTTTTGCATCAGAAACCTATGTGGCTATGATTCAATTTTTATTGAAGTGCTTTGAGTCAGATATGGAGGAAGGTAACTTAGAGAAGTCACCGGAGCATCTGTCTTCAGTAGGAACAATGTGCTTATTGCTAGAACATGCTGTGGCATATGAAGGCTCAGCTGAGTTGCATGCTACTTCTTTAAAGTCATTAATCACCATTGGATCTTACCTTCCCGAGGTTGGCAACAGCAGTTTCACCTCATCTATATTGCTCTATGTTTTCCTTTCCTTTTTCTGTTTTATGTTGATGATTACTTATTTATTTTTCTTTCCCTAAATTCGGTTTATTCTTCATAGATGATGGCGTCACGTATTGCTGCTAGAATTTCATGGCTGAAGCAATTTCTGAGTCATCTAGACATGGATACCCGTGAATCTGCAGCGCGTCTCCTTGGTATGGCTTGCTCTGCTCTTTCTACTGCAGCATCATCTGACCTTGTTACTGAACTACTTTCTTTGGAAAATGGGACAAAAATTTTAAGGTTAGTCTGTATTCCAATACTGGGTTTACATATTTTAGATTTGTTGAAAAACAAAAGGATATATAACAAATTTTTTTGCTATTCCCAGGTTTGAGGCACAGCATGGTGCATTGTGTGCCATAGGATATGCCACTGCAGAATGTATGTCCAGAACACCTGCTGTAAGTTTTTTCTCCCCCACTTTTTGATGCTTCTCTCTTAATCTTTTTTATTTATCTTTACATATTTTTTTATGGAATGAATGTAAATTTCTGTCAAATCCTTGCCTACCTGTTTATTTGTTTACTCAAATCCCAAATCATGAATTATGTTTGTTACTGTGTTGCAGGATATTTTAGCTTTTTAATCCATTTTTATAATGTAATTATATCCACTTCTAGATTTCTACACAATTTTTTGTTATGCAATGAGCAAACTATTAAAGCTAGTTGAAGTTGCTTCATATAGGATACCAATGTTGGTGAAGATTTGGTTTATACTCTTTTCCGTTGTACCTTGGTAAGTGATGCTTGAGTTCTGCATCATGTGGTTTAATTTTCAACCTTTACATGGTACCTTGTGCTGGGGTCTGTCTATGAATTTGTCATTGCAAATGGTATCAGAATCAACTAAGTAGCGTGTTTATGGATATTGGTGTGTCAGTATGATGTGCTCAAGAATTTAGTCTTTGAAATTTTTTATAGGTGTAATAGGCTACCTTTTTTGTAAGATGCTATAGAAATCTAGTTCAGCATCATTCGATAGATTATTGTTGCATTTGAAGAATTGTAATGGGTAAGATGCAACGAGCCATTCCTTGTTTTTTTCAGATAGCAGCGTTTGGCTGTGTGATAAGCAATTGATGCAAGCTGGTGAAATCTTTCAATATTATGCAAATGGTGCACCGTCTTATTTAACCTATCCCCTTTAGAAGGGTCTCTATCCTGGTGTTTTATATGTATAGATTTGAGATTTTGGTAGTCTTCTATTTCATTGTGTGTTGTATGCCCTTTTATGCTGTAAGATTTACTGATTAATGCCTTGATCTGTTATCAACATGATGAGCAATTGGGACTTATACAGAGTATACAGAAGCGTTGTTAAGCGTGCTTGGAGAATGACATTACATTATTAGTAGTGATGCACGAGAAATGTGGAGTTTGTGAAGGAGTAGACCATTCCAACCCTGATTACTTGAAGCTTTGATGGATACACTTTTTATTTTTTGTTAACTTAGTTTTTGCATCCTTTTTGTTGTTTCTTCTGCTTTAAGTGCTTGGTCTTTCTTTTTTTTTTTTGGGCGGTAAGAGCTTGGTCTTTCTTTATCCTCTACTTTTCTCCACCTCTGTCTATACCTTTTAATTTATTTTTAAGTTGCACATTGTAGGACCACTTTTTCGCATTATCTGTAATGTGATTCATTGGTACCTCTCCTAGTTGAAGCATCAGATGATGGTTTATTTCCTTGATCTAACATCTTCTTCTTGTTGTTGCCGATTCTGTTAACCACTTCTGTTCATTTCTTTGCATGAAATTTTTTATCTTTTTTCTTGAAGATTATGTTGTAGTATAATAAAGTTTTCATTATTTGTAACAATTCAGGTTTGAATTATGTTTTTTTTAATTGACATATTCCTATATCATTAATTTTTGCAGCTACCAGATGCACTGCTTCAGAATATACTTAGATGTCTGACTGGCGTTGTTAATTCCGAAACTGCAACATTAGCATCCGTCGCAATGCAAGCTTTAGGTCATATTGGATTGCGTGCAAAATTACCTTCAATTATTGATGATTCAATTTCAGGTGATGTTCATAGGATTTTTTAAGGAAAAATATTCATTTTACTGTTTGGCAGTGGATAACCCAGTTTTTAAAACTGCAGTTGATATTCTGGCTGTCGTGCATGAAAAGCTGAGCAAGCTACTCTCTGGTGATGATATCAAAGCAATACAGAAAATTGTTATGTCCCTTGGATATATCTGCGTAAACGAAACGTCAGCTTCCCAATTGAATATTTCTCTTGATTTGATTTTTGCTCTCTGCAGATCAAAGGTATGCAGTTAACAGGTGTTTTCATTATTTTTTCTACTTGATACACATATTAGACCACTGTAGTAATAACATGTGTTTGAAGTTTACTAGTGGAAACTCATCCAACAAAATTTTGGAAATTTGCAGGTTGAAGAGATCCTATTCGCTGCTGGGGAGGCCTTGTCATTCTTGTGGGGCAGTGTTCCTGTGACAGCAGATTTGATTCTTAAAACGAATTATTCATCACTTTACACAACATCAAATTTTCTTTTGGGAAATGTGAACTTATCATTACCAAAATATAATTCTAATGGGAAGCACCAATTCAATGAATCTTACCATGCCATGGCTAGAGATGCAATCATCAAAAAGCTTTTTGATGTTCTTTTATACAGCAGCAGAAAAGAAGAGCGTTGTGCTGGAACTGTATGGCTGTTATCTCTAACAATGTATTGTGGCCAGGATCCGATGATTCAACAAATTCTTCCTGATATCCAGGTATCTTTTGGCACGGATTTAATATCTATTATTTTATCGTGTTGTGTTGTTTCTCTGAAATAATGTCCCAGTTTTACGAGATCGCTCTCTATATTTATTGTTCTTTCTATAAATTACTAAACCCACAAGAATTTACTCTTCAATGAACACTAAATTCTTAAGTTTATTGGTCATTTTTCCTCTTTTCTTCGACGTTTTGTACTCTGATGTGCCACTCTCATTTGTGCACCTTCGTTTTCTCTAATTTTCTCGTCTTTCTCAATGTCTAGTCCAAGTTTTTGAAAACATTAATCCTGACATGTATTATTTTGTTTGCAAGCAACTGAAGCTAAGGTGATTGTTGTTAGTCTTTGATATTATATGAGAGTGCAAGGTGTCAAAGATTGATAACCATGAAAATTCCCGTCATGCTCTCCTGTGTTCTCTTCTTAATATATATGATTGAGCCTAATTTTGAAGTCAGGCGTTAGACTCACATAAAGATTATGAATCCTTTATAGCTAAAATTTTGCTGGACAGCCAAGAGATTGACTGGAAAAATGCTACATTCTTAAGTTGTGCAGCCATTAAGAGTGTGTGGTGAAGTACTTTTGTGCTTAATTAATTTCATATATGGCTGCAGTAAAAGAAGAATATTAGGTATTCATATGATCTTGTATTTTAAGAAAAATCTAAATTTTGAAGTTCGGCAATATTATAAATTTTTCCAGGTTTGAAGCTTGTTCCAAATTTTGTTAGGCTTGGACACGAAACGCTGATTTTTTGATATGCAAACTATTTATTTCTTTTATTTTATTTTTTTTTTTTAATTTTGATGTTGATGGGTTTGGAATGGGGGTTCCACTGAAGTGAATGGTATCTTGAATTGATGACATGTAATAATTATAGTACATCCCTTTAGTACTGTTGATATATGTGTGTTTGTAACACAGGAGGCTTTCACACACCTACTGGGTGAACAGAATGAACTAACACAGGAGCTAGCATCGCAGGGGATGAGCATTATCTATGAACTTGGTAATGAATCAATGAAGAAAAATTTGGTAGAAGCACTGGTTGGCACTTTGACTGGTTCGGGGAAGAGGAAAAGAGCTATCAAGGTAAAACTGTTCCATTTTATGTAGTCTTTTTTTATTATTGCATTTTCATGCAATATTGGTGCTTTGGGTTGGAACAAAACAGGATGGGTGAAGTCCTCTTGTCCCATGTGGGGTGTAGCAATGGGACAAGGGCATGTCATGAGAGAGATTCCTTGTCTAGTCAAATCGCATGAATATTTTTGCTTGTCCTAGAGTCAACTTGTTCCATGGCGACAATAATTAAATATTTCATCTTTCAAAATTAGCTTTGTTTATACTATTCAATTTCAAAATTATCCTCGTTTAACTAATCATTTTTTCTTAAAATTCCTCATATATCAATTAATTCTAAAATTATGCATATTTCATTATATTTTAGAATAAAAATAAAAAATGCAAGAAAAAAATACTATTTGATCAATATAACTCATTCATTATACTTGCTAGCAAGTGCCCTTATGTATTTGAATAAATTATTTGAGTGCTAGCAATTACAGGCTAAAATCTAAATTGATGGCCGCATGTTCTTAACAAAATTGTAAAAATATTTAAAACACGATATCTAAAGATAGTTAATTTTGTTTCAGTGATGGGCCAAACAAAAAATTTATACAAACAAAAGGATGTATTTTTTAAATTTTTTATGTTAAATTATATTTTTGAATGTTCGAATAAATTATTTAAGTGCTAGCAACTACAGGCTGAAATCTGAATTGGTGGCCACATGTTCCTAACGAAATTGTAAAAATATTTAAAACACGATATCTAAATATAGTTAATTCTGTTTCAGTGATGGACCAAACTGATTATAATTTTTGAAAAATTAATACAAATAAAAGTATACACTTATTTGAAGGATTATGTTAAATTAAATTTTTTTAATGTATCCAAATTTTATGCCAAAAATAATAAATAATGGAAGACACATAAATCGTAACATTGTCATATATTATTTGTCCAATCTTGTTATTGAGGAAACATTATGAAAGCAATATTTCTTGTCCAGTGTCGTGTGAACCAAACAGAGTACAAGAGAATTTTGTGTGCTGTGTTGTCTTGTCCTGTACTGTCCTGTGTAGTCTTGCCTCATATTCTAGTCCACTAAGCGAAACATACCCTAAGTGGAGCTTTTGATATGCAGCTTGTTGAAGACTCAGAAGTATTTCAAGCGGGGACAATGGGTGAAAGTCTTAGTGGAGGGAAACTTAGCACTTATAAGGAGCTATGCAATCTTGCAAATGAGATGGGTCAACCAGACTTAATTTACAAGTTTATGGATCTAGCCAATCATCATGCTTCTCTAAATTCCAAGCGGGGTGCAGCTTTTGGATTTTCAAAGATAGCCAAGCA
>CAODLS011127468.1:0-17822 GCA_948243855.1 Flueggea neowawraea
TTCAAAACTAAAGGACTAAATAGAAAATTATGATATAATTTAGAGACGTTAAAGTAATTGCCCCAAAACCAAAATACTGAGCACCTCTTCAGCTCGTTAGTATTCAATTAACTCCATAGCAAAATTCCTTTATCGCAACAAATAAGTAGAATAGACATTTGTACAAATTATATGATAAACCCATTTTCAAAAAGCTAATTAACTTGCACAAATTGAAAATTTGGATTTTAGGGGTATCTTGAGAACTAAAGTTAACCATGTGATTTTATAAATCTAAATACTTTTGCAAATCACATAAAATTACAAACCCATCATCTATACTACCTAACCACAACCGCAAATACCCAGTAATAATACCCACAGCCCACCAAACCACAATCATCATCAGCAGTGCAAACCATGAGCATGAAAAGCCAAAGACAGTACCTTTTGACTTTGTAACAAAGCTTCTTAGAGATCAAAGCACCAAACCCAATTGTGCTTTTAGAAACCGAATAAATATAAACAAAAACTAATGAAAAAGGAACCAAAATTTTCGATCAAAACAATGTCCTTGGAGAAACCCACTTACCTAAAACCGAAGTCAAACTGTGTTAAGTCTTTGGAGTAACTGAACAAAAGTTATTCACTTCCTGCTCACTGGTAAGTCAATACTCGCATGTACCGTCACCAACACCGCCAATAACCCGTTCTTCGAATCCTACTCATCGTCGGAGTTACAATACTTGTCATTTTGGGTAACGAAACTCCAATATCTTTCATATGTCTAAATCACAAATTTCAAAGTCAAAATGATCGCAGAAAAAGGAGAGAAGATGTTTTGGAGATCAGTCAATGTCTAACAAATCACCTTATAAACCCAGGATGTATTGTGAGGAACTGGAGGTCACCAATCTCTGAATCCTTTACAGTAACATAGTTGATATTGCCCTTAGAAAGCCAACTAAAAGAAAGCATTGTATCATGTGAAGTGCCGCTATAACACCCTACAAGACGTGAAGCCTTAAGTTTATGAAAATATATAAGAGAATGCAGTAAACTACCACCGGAAACAAAGTAATAAATGAGAAAGCATTCTGAAAATCTAGATGTATAACAGTAGATGTGAGTATGATGAAATCTCACATTCTTTTTTTTTAGAATTCGATGGTAAATTGGATTTATGCTAGTCATAACATTACCTCCACATGAAAGGGCCCTCAGTCTCAAGCAAGCAAATTAGTCAAGTTCCTCAAGAGTTCGCTTCCTCCAAGCAATTTTGGCTCAATCATCCATGAACATGACAAAAATAATAAAAACACAAATTGTTCAAATGAATGAAGCAATCACCATCGTTGCAAGAAGTTGGCAGATCCTTTAATTTGCAAGTCTTTGAGTTCTTTTAAGATAGAATCCATTCCACTTCCTTCAACAGATTAAACAAAGCAGGGTCCTACCGAGAGATGCGTGGCATCAAAATAGAAAAAGAAAATTAAATAAAATAGGTTAGTGAAAGAATGTCAAAGTGGTTGGTTAATTAACAGAGAACAACGTGGTCTCCAAACTCAGCCACCAAGAACATGTACAGTAATTTGCCAATTTGAGGAAACGGCATGTTAAACAAAGAGGCAACGTCGTTTGGTTTAACAATTCTTCACCAAATTCTCAAAAAAGAAGGGGCAATTATGATGATAACATCCCTAAGGAAAATCGTATCAGCCAATTGCATTCTTAAGTTTTCAAAAGGCTCTTATTGCTTCCCTAGGAGTTAACGGTGTTAATTTTACCTAATAGAAAATGTGAAAGTTCCAATATGTCTTCTTCTCCTCATTTTTGTCCTTTTCTCTCATCTCTCCCTCTCTTCGCCACCATCACCTCTCTCTATCCCTCTCTCTTTTTCTCTCTCCGTCTCTCTCACTAATCGTCTCTCTCTTTAAAACCCAAAGTTTTGCTCCTTATCGTTGCTCCCTCTCTTTCTCGGCCACCACCACACTCCCTATCACTCTCTCTCTCTCTCTCATACACAAACATACCCCATCACCGTCACTTTCTCCCTCTTTCTCACTAACCTACATATATGTCGTCTCACCCCACCACACTCTCCATCACCGTCACTTTCTCTCTCTCTCTCTCTCTGTTGGCCACCACCACACTCCTCATCACCATCACTCTCCCTTTCTTTTTCTCACAGCCCATCGAAACTCGTCGCCTTAGCTTTGAGAGGTCTTTTGCCCTCGAATTCGATGCCAACGAGACCAACACTGCCACTGCTCCCACTCACTCAATCGTCCACTCTCTATCTCTCCCTCTCTCTGTCTCTCAATGGGTTTCGATGGAGGCGACATTAATGCTCCTTCTCAAAAAATTAGGGCTAAGTGAAAGCGAGATTGAAGGCAAACTTTCTTGGGCTCAAATTTCTTCCATTGATGGCATTTTGAAGGAATGAATTTTGTGGATTTTTGGATGCTTTTGGGGTAAAGGAGCATCAATATTGATTTCATTGGTACCGAAATTGGAAGCCGACATTGGTGAAGGGTAAAGCATCTCTTTATGGGTTTGATTTGGTGAAGCAAGTGATGGCCATCGTGGCCGTGGCGGCGGAGCAAGTGATGGATATGTGCTTGGTTTTAATAGGAGTTTGTGCTTGTACTTTGTGTTCTTTTGAATTGTTCTGATTTTGTAAGAGTTTAGAGCCTGTTGAGAGAGCTAGAACAATTTTTTTCTTTAATGTTTTTGAGCTTCCCTTTGTTGTTGATAATTAGACGAGCCGGATGTTTTGAATTGTTCTTAAAGTTGTGAATTTAGTATGTTAGTATGCTTTTATGAATATTATGGCATGAAGATTGAATAGCTGGAACAATTTCATAGGAAAAAGTAAGAATATTTCCAAAAGGGGTTGCTTTAATTTGTTATTTGTAGATTAATGAAGATTGAATAGTTGGTTTGGATTTTTGTTTTTGTAGCTTTGATTAGTTTTGTTTTAGTGAGTCAAAATCAGAGCAATGAGGCATTTGTATTTGGTTTGTTAATTTTGATTTTGTGATTTTTAACAACAAAAGAAGAAGAAAAATAGAAACAAAGAGATGGAGAAGATGAAAATGAGAGAGATGAGGCTAGATAAAGAAAATAAGGGAATAATAGTCATTACAGCCATGTTTTCATGTGTCTCACATGTCATGTTATTAAATTTGACATGTACCGTTAATTTTAGTAGATGGATTTAACTCCTAGAGATGCAATAAAAGTCTTTTAAAAACTTAGAGACGTAATCGGCAAATGCAATTTTTCTCAAAACGTTATCGTAATTGTCCCAAAAAAAAAACCAGTAAAATAGCCTCCAACTTTATCTAGTATTAGAATGACTCGAGGTACATTGAACAAACGAGGTATATGCGTAGTGTGAATAAACAAATTGATAGAGACAGCCCTATAAGACCCACCAACTGTACTTTTATCTCATTATTATACTATTATACTATTCAGGATTAATTAGAGTTAGTTTTTTTTAAACTGTAATTACAGTTAGTTTCAGTCCATGCATATACGGTAAATTGACATTAAACCAATCTTCAAAGTTTAGTTATGCACCAAATTAGTTGCATTTTTGGTCTTGCTGTTACTGCTCTGTCATAAGTTGTATATTTCATATTCAGTGGAATTGTCTTTGGACTGTGTTTTAGATACTCATAAATAGAACAATGATTATTTACAATATCTGTTATTACAATCACAGTCTTTCAAAATTGACGATGTATATCATCTAAATATTCTTCCAAATCCTTTTGATTTAGTTAGGATAGTTAGTTTTACGTCAGGTCTAGTAATCATAGCTTGTATTCAATTATTGATGATAAATGAAATACAATTTACTTTGAAAAAATAGATGAGACTATTGTGAAAATATATAACACTACAAGAAAACCTTAACGAGAGGTAATCCATTACATTAAACCATCAAACGAGAGAAAAAAAGTGTAACACATGGAACTAAAATAACCTAGCTATCCAAAAGATTAACCAATTATGCCTTCCAAGAACGACCTTCTCAACCACTTTGATATTGAAAATATATACAAAAGAGAACCCTCTCTAAGATTATACCAGAATGCATCTCATTCCAGATATGTGTGTGTATATATATAATGCATTTCATGCTCTTCTTTTTTTCCTATTTATCAAAATTAACAAAGACAAATTTAGCTAACTGACATTTTTCATACATTTCTTTGCATAGTAGACATCTCAAACATGAACCAATTTCCAAGCCAAGTACTCATGAATATGCCAGCACGTCATTAACAATAGCCATGTAGCATAATATGCTTGAACTTGAGATTGAAAGAAAGTTAAGTTAACTAATAATGGTAGATTTTAAAAAGTTGTTTTGTAAAGAAGGCTTATCAAAATAGATCACAAAGTCCAAAATAGATGGTTTTATTGAAGAATTGAGGAAAGTGGGCATTACTTGTTTTAGTCAAATATGGTTCCTTGGGTGCATTCAAGTGCAAGGTGTCACAACTCATAAAAGATGGACTTGCTTCGGTGGACTTATTTTATAGCTTAATTGTCTTTTACATATAATTAAAGGCAACTGATAGCAAAAATAGATTTATAAATTAGTATGAAGATATATAATAAAAATTTGGAGAATATAAAACATTTTTTAAATATTATATTATATTAAATATTATTTAATAGTACTGTCATAATTGAATATATCTACTTTTTTTATCAGTAATAAGAATGTAATTTCATTAAAGTCTTGGCCACCAAATCAGCGATTGAACAAAATCAATCCCACAAAAAGGTCTCCAAATGATGGATGCCTTGTCTTATAGGCTATCACCGCAAGCGTGAAACGGCTTTGCAAGATTGAGACGCAAAAAAAATCAACTATGACACCATTAAACATCATAACCTGAATAACTAAAGTGCTTATGCTTACATTTCAACAAATAAACCGCATACATAAGGCACCGAAAAATAATATATTGAATATGTCTACTCAAGAAGGTAAATACTTAAATTTCTAATTATGATTTTCATTTGAAGAGGACAGAATATGGCAAGTGGATGTTTGCTTGTGGCAATACATGTCCAGTAACATGTTTCATGGAGAGAGGGCAGTAAAATTCAGCAACCCTAACAATCTATCTAATTTTGGATATTGGGTCCCATTTATGAAGGATAATATGCTCAACTATATGAGTCACTTTTTAATGTCGATTTTTATTTTTATTAAGATAATTGACTAAAAATATTCTAAGTTTTTTGTGTGCTATTGACGCACTAGTACAATGGTATAAATGTTTTTTTTTTTACTTACAGTTTAGAAGACTTAGAATGTTCAATTCAAGGCAAGAAATTCTGCATCAACTTATTCCACACACGACTCTGAAAGAAATAGCAAATTGATGTAATATTATGCGACACGGATCCTAATGTTTTATGTCAAAAGTAACTTATAATCAAAAGACTAAAATCTAGATGTTAATGTCACGTCTTAACGAATTTGTTAATTAAATCAAATGTTTATTCGCGCTCGATAATGAATTTGTGTAAGTTTTCTTCTTCTTCATCCTTTTCTTTTTCAATTAAAAGGTACTGTAGATTATGTTCTTTGACTATCACTAGGCCCTTCTAAATGAGGTATTGTCTACTTTGCTCTTTGCTATTAGTCTCCGTAGTTTTGTCATTGAAAATACGCCTCGGTGGTTTGATAGAGGATGATGATTATAAACGACTCTTAGCCTTAACTTTTAGACAATGTGAATTATATGGCACACTAATAGCCTCTAATCAAGGCTAAGGCGTTTATAAACAAAACCTTTTTCATTACGTTCCCACATACGATGCCAATTATTATGGACAATATTCTTTGATATTGCCAGGCCCAACCGACTGAGGTATTGTTCACTTTGGGCTCTACTATTATCCCTCACAAGTTTTTTTCTTGAAAATGCACCTCTATTGTTTTGAGAGAGAAATGTATTTATAAGCGGTATGTGGCTTCAACTCCTAGACAATGTAAGGTAAATGGCATATCCCCAATTGAGATTAAGAGGTTCCAAAGCACAACCTTTTACTTGACTCTTACAAATGGCACCAATTGTTGTGGACCATATCACTCTATGATAACCAGACCCACTAAACTGAAGTATTGTCTACTTTAGGCCTGCTATTAGATCTCTCGGTAATTTGAGAGAAGAATGTGTCTCGGTAATTTGAGAGACAAAAGTGTTTATAAACGACCCTTGACATCGACCTTTACACGATGTGGAATACATGACATATAAATGACACCCAGACTTAGAGGCTATGACGACCCGACATAAGCACACAACTATATTTAAGCAACATCTGGCAACTAATAGACTTCTAACCACTAAACTCAAAAGTTCAAACCTGAGTTGCTTAAGTATCCATGTTCTTATGCTTATAAACTTTTTGATCATTCTATGCTTATTCGATATGGCTTTGGAAAACAATTGCATAACAACTAGCTTGACTTTGCCTACTAAGGTGGATTCATACATTCGCAAATCTTTAGGTTTGTGATGTCACCATCTCCAAGTATACCCAAAATCTCTCTAGTGTTTTATTTGTGTAGGAGTCACTTAGGCTCAACCTCTGAATGTGGGATATGCTTAAACTTAGCAACTCTCCCTCAACTACTGAACTTTTTCCAACCATCGCTCGAGTTGAGGTTTGTCCAGCCAATATTCAAGTTTGTACGCAAGGTGACTCTAATACCATAACCGTCACAACCTTGTACAAGCACGACCTGCCTTTAAACAACATCTAAAAACTAACTGGCTTCTAACTACTAAGCATAAAATTTCAAGCTTGGGTCATTTAGATAGCTAGGTCCTTATGCTTATAAAAAAATGTCATCATTCTACATTTATTCAATATGATTTTAGACGACACTTGCACAATAGCTTGCTTGATCTACTAGTTTCGGTTGCCTACTTAAGTGGGTTGTTACAAGGGCTTGAAAACACAACCATTTGTCCCAGCCCCTGTAGATTGCGCAAATATAATTAGCAATGTTTCATAATCTTCAAAATTAAAAGCATCTCTCCTAATGCTACAAAATAGAAGAAAGTTGTAGGTCGGAGGTTTGTCCCCCAAAAGTAATTAGACGCTTAAGTCATAAATTTAGCAGAGTTTTGATATAGTTGTTTGGGGAGATAGAACATAAGTTGAGGAGTTACGAGATCCTCTGCAAAATAAAGGAGGTCGTAGGCCAGGGGTTTATCCCTTGTTTTTATGCTTTGAGACACAAGTTCATGCAATTAGTGGCCAAAACATTCACAAGCGATAGATCTTCAATCGAAATAGGTTTTTTGGCGACATTGAGGGTTTGCATCTGCATTTGCATATCATACATTTGGTAATACCATAGTACCACATTTTGACATTTCTATGATATATTTGTTTCAGCTTCATATTCATGCCATTAAGAACCACTTACTAGTGGTGCTTGACTGGACTAGTAGCATTGGACACTAGATAAGTGAGATAACAGATTTAGACATATAGGTTGTGCCTTCAACTCTGTATAGTTTTTGTTTATCTGGATATAATTTGTAATCTGACTAATAATTATCCTGCTAATTAATAATATGGCTTATGTGATAATTTTGGAATAAGAATTATGTCTTTAAGGAAATTATTATATTATTATTTTTCTAAAATAAATCTTCTTATATGTATGTTTATCTATTATATATTACGTAGATATTTTATTACTCTAATATGGAACACCTAGTTAACGGATACGTAGCTTTTGGTATATCAATGCTCTGACAAGGCCCTAGTCACCAAGGTGATATGGTGACCGTGTGTCCGGCCAGAAGCACGTAAGTTTTCTATCTGGTGGCTTACTCCACGATATATATTATGTCTGTTTCTGGTCCCATATTCTGACTCTGCTATATATATACATATATACTTTCTGATACAAATGATACTGTTTGATTGTATGATGTCTGCTCTGAATGCGAACATTTGGAAAAATGTTTTTAGAAAACTGCTATGTATGCAGCGTGTATATTATATTATATATGCGTACATACGTGCACAATACTTTTGAACTGTTTTCAAAACAACTTATGTGAGTCTCGGAGTCGATCTGGAGTGTTGTCTCTCATTGAGTTTTCTCACCCTCTCCACTAAATATTTTTTGGTATAATTTTGGCATCTAGAAATTGTCTGGCATCCTGATACTCAGTGAAGTGTTTCATTTGATAGTGGGTGCCCTTTTGCTCGGGCTTTGTATATTTTGCAGTAGAGCTCCACACTGAGTTGCTATTGGGCTCTGTATATAAAATGTTTTCTTTATATTTTAATTTTGGTGGTTTAATAATTGTTTTAATAAATGGATAATTTGGGTTGAATATTTGAATCTCTGAGGCTTGTGCGAGATGGGCTGGGCCTTTGGTTCAGTTCGTCTTATACGCCCGTCATGGTTCATTTTTGGGTTATGACACAGGCAGAAGAGGCCTTAACACCTCTTTTTTTCAAGGTTCACAAGCAACCTTTACAGCTTTGTTTTTGCCAACCAAAACAAGAAAACCTAAGCAATTCTTGCTTTTTCAAGGAACAAACAAGAGAACTTATACTACCCTTTAAGCTTAACACCAAAGCTTGATTACAAGTAAATTCCCAATATCAGAGTGATCTCACACACCAACCCAAACAATTAAAATTGCAAGACAAAGCTTAGTTGGTATGCAAAGGCTCAAGAAAAAGTAGAGAGAGAAATTCAAGAATCAAAGTAGAAAAATGTAGGCACACTCTCAGTAATGTTCTATCCTTCTCTCTTTTTGGAGACGTCTATTTATAGGTAACCTCTTAAAAATAGTTGTTGTAAATCCTGAAGTAGTCGTTGCGAGAGAACATTAAACTTCTGATTTTAATAACGTCAACCATCACTACGTGCGTAGATAGACCTCTACGTCTGTAGTACACAAGTCCATCAGAGTTTTGCATGCATTGTTCTTAATCTGTGTGCTTTTCCTGGACTCAAGTAGCCACTGCCTAGTGAAATCAGACATCTATATGTGTAGAGCCACATTTACATGCGTAGGCTATGCTCTCTGATTGCTTAGACAAAACCTTCACCAGGCATTTTCATGTTCCAAATTTGCCTCCTTTAATTCCAACGTCAGCATGTCAGGGAATATTCAAATTCAAATTCTCGATGAGCGTATAACAGTATTTGAACTCATCTTCATCCAAGCGCTTAATTCCCCCACTACTTGCGTAAATGTTTTTCTTTAAAGGTTCCACCTTTATTCATCAATGTGCGTTGAAATTGGCATGCTACGTGCCTCTGCCATGATCTGTGAGCCTTCTTCAAATTTCATCATCTGGGATTGCAATCTTGACTATATGCTTAGATCAACAGCTATGTGCGTAGATATTTTCTTGTTCTAGACCAGAATATCTTTGCATCTCATCTACGTGCATTGAAATCCCTTCAACATTCTTAGAGAATTTGTGGAACTTTCTATCTTCTGATACTCAACATCTACGTGCGTTGAATGGCACTTTACATGCTTAGTCACGTTGCAGTGTCTTGCTACGTTTCTACTTTATGCCCATTGCTTCTATTTTGCGTACTTTGGATCTTTTCTACGTGCATACGCTCCAGACTTGAACAATCTAATATGTCTCAAGACTTTATCAACGTGCACAGATTATGGCAAAACCTGCTTAGATCATGGCTTAACGTGATTAGCTTAACTTTTTCACATGTTTTGTAAATCATCAAAACTTAGAAGAAATTTGCTTGTTGACCATAAATGGCTCAACATAAAAAAAAATGTGTCAATTAAGCAAAGTAAAAGTGAGACTCTACATTGTTCAGCCTCATTAGAGCCTTAACCTAAATAAAATTAATTTATGCTAAAAATAGAGTTCACAAGAAAAAGTAACAAAAGACAAAAGTAAACATAAATACAATGAAGAAGGACAATTCACAATGTCTTGTCTTGCTTAAATTGAAACTAGGCCTTTTATAATCTTTCCAATGTGCCTGTTTGGCACTTCAAAGTAAATCTTATCTATAACTTAAGTTGGAATTTCTTTTGTTCACTTACAATTTAATTTTTAATCAATGTTCCATACTAGTTAACCTGACATAGATTGGTTCACCAATCATCATCGAAGTTCATGGGTAGTTATCGTGCTTGATTGATCAACCTGCACTTAGTTTCCCACAAGTGTTAAAACCCACTCTATGCCTTAAAAGTTTTTAATTCTTCATTGCGTGTGTTCATGGTGAGAGCTTTGATTCTTGTAAGCCTTTTAGACTAATGTAACACCTTGGTAACTTTCTCTCTTAGCTGTTTGTGTCTATAACAGTAAGGGACCAATTTCTTGCAAATAGTTAGACTCATGGTAGGCCTTGATAGCTATCATTGTTATTGTATGTATTAATGGTGAGGGCTCGACTTTCTAAAGTATTTAGGCTCATGCATTGACAACGTTAGAGATTACCATTATGTATAGCTTTGGTGAAAGTATCATTTATTGTAAATCTTTATACCCACGTTATACCTTGGAAACATTTACTCTTTGTTGTGCATATCTTCAGTAAGGGGTTGCAAGCTTTTTAGACTAATGCTATATTGGTTTCTTTCATTCTTGTTATGTGTATTTTTAATAAGGATTTGATTTCTCATTAGCCTTACATTATGCATTGAGAACTCTCATTCTTGTCTTATTCAACTAAGTGTTGGGTACGAGCAAGCTATTATCACTTGTTGGTTGGCTTGGTTAGAGCTTATCTATCATTTATTCAAGATTAACATGTTATTATATGCCCTGACAGAAATCTCCTTGTTGAGAAGATAGAAACGTCATGGTCAATGGTTTTTTATCGTATAGTATCTCTATAACTTACACTTTATAATTATTCTAAAAGAGTTCTTCAGCCTGCACATGATCTTAAATATCCCCTATTCTTGATGAGGACCTCGACCATCTCCTCAACACTGAATGTGAGCTAATGTTCATCCCTTGCTCCTTTTGTCGAGGATTCCTCTTCACCTTTATAAATATAACACCTATACCCTTATAGCATATATTCACATAATTCTATAGCACATATCAATATAGGTATAGTAATACCAATGAAACAATAACAAGTTCAATCTGTCGATATCATTAGATTAACAAAATCATAGTTACACAATATATAAGACAATACAAGTTTATCAACTAGATACAAAATATGATGAGCCATAGAGATCTCATCCTCAACACCCTACATGCATATGTGTGATGGAGAGAGCGAGAGAGAGAGAGAGAGAGAGAGATCGTGACATTCCGACCTCTGTTGCGTACGTGTATCTACAATTCTGAAAACTGACTCAAGTCTAATTTGCAATACTTGAAAAAAAACATGTTTTATATGAGTCGTAACTCAATGAGGAACCCAAAAAATAACAAATAATATATAATCAGATACTATATATATACAAACAACTCAATATAACACAAGTAAAATATATACGTTCATGATATCAATAAGAATGCAATGATGTTCTATTTATTCGGTAATGGTCAAATATGTCAAGTATAGCCCTGAGTTTTCCAATATAACAGATCTCAAAAATCTTTCAATACCAATAAAATTGACACGAAGGTCTGATCAAATAAATATTGGTTAGCCCAATATTGTAAAATGAAATCTAGAGGTGGCTACTACGAGTTTTAGTTGTGCATAACACTTAGTTCCATCTACTTTCTCATAAAACCAATATTTCCAATAGAATTGCATATACCTAGTCAAATTGGCCATACCATTTCATTTACATCATATGAATTCAGATGCAATACTTGTAAACAATATAGTGCAACATGATTTTTCGATAGCTCATACAAGTGTTCAACTCATGGACATCAATACTTCAACATATCAGATAATATTTCATCAACCTCACATATTCAGTTGATGACAATAACACATTGGAAATAATATCACAAATCTCATATCAGCTAGTAACATCCACAATATAACAAACAATATAAGATATAGCACAAATAACACATAAGGGTTCACTCACAGTACAAATACACGTTCCACATTCCTAGCTTGCCTCAGGAATATCTCCAAAATGTTGTTCACCTAATACACATAAGCACACGATTTCCTTTCAATACTGAATGCGCATATGTGCAGCTATATAGATGGAACGCACAATGATGCATGTTCTCATTTGGAAACTTCCTATATGCACTTATACATATATGGAATGATTGAATAAATTATTATCAATTTAAAGACCCCTAATAGACGTACATTAGTGAGTAGCAACTGGTGTGGTGCGAATCTAACCTATTTACGCATTCTGCCAATTTTTCGTTATGTACTTACGTCGACAATATCATTATCAAATTTTAATCACATACACTATAGATATAAGGGACTGTGAAATTAGACTCTAAATCCTTCAAATGGACTCTACGCGCAGATTTGGCGGTTTTTATGCTAATTTAGCTACCAATCAGTATACTCATATGTAGCCCCTGAAACTTTACAAAAATATTCTTGACACATATATAAACAAATTTTATGTTTTACACTTTAACTAATTCTATTTCTAAATGCCTCAAAATAGCATCACAAGTACAAACTTAAATCTAAATGCTAATAGCCACATCTACCAGTTCACATGTCTACATGTTCAAATCATGTTCTAATCAATATCATACCTATAAATACATTTTATAATGATTAATAAACATATAGGAATGAAAAGAAACTCTTACCACACTTATAAGATGCAGGTAGTGTATGAACCCAAAAATTGAAATGCCTAGCTAAAGTGTTTTACCTTTTGTCTCTCTACCTTCCCTCTCTTCTTTTCTCTCAATTCAGACACCAAAAAATGTAACTAATGAGGCCTGAGAGCTTAATCATGCTTTTCTAAGCTTCAGATGATAATGGGTCAGTTGGCAACACTAGGTTCAGCCACATTGCAACCTTATTGCAATGTTCTCAACACCTATTCTATGCATGGATTTGTCATCTAGCACTCACTAACTCTTTAGAATATTATAATCATCCATTTAGGATAATTCATACAACCATCCTAATGTCTCTAACAAATTACCTATTTAGTCATCTCTCGTAATAATTTCACTTTTGACCCCTGATACTATTACTAATAAACCCTATAGAACATGTATTATTAATATATGCAATGCCAAATGAATGTGTAACTATGCGTTGCATGCTCATATGTATGAAATGTTGGTTACGATCGTGATAATAATGCTTCTCTTTGTATGTGGTCTTGAGAATGGGCTCAAGTACTTATAGTCTTGCTCAAAGTTGGGTTTAAGTACTTAATTAGTCATGCAAATATCTGGATATAATAATAATATTGTATACTTGATGTATTTATTGTATATATCATAAGCCTCATAAAGGGGGGAGGTCTATCTTCATATTCTTGAAAAATCCTTGAAAATCCCACCCATCACATGTCTCGAACCCAAGATTTCATGGTCTTAAGTACGAGTACTTACTAACTGAGCTACCCAATGAGTGTCAAAACCATTAAATTATTTCCTATGCTAGAAATAAAAATAAATAAGATTGAAGACAATGATGAGTAGGGTCGAATCCACAGAGACCGGTAAAAGTTTGTCCAATTGTGGAAAGAATACTTTAAAAATAAGAATGGGGTTTTCAAGTATTAAAAATAAACACAAAAAATAAATCGAATCATAAAATTATCAAGAATAAAATCAATGGGATGGAAGCCTAGCTAAGGTACATCTTTGTCTTACTCAGCAAATCGATCACAGGTAACGAAAGGTAAATCAATATTGTTTATGCAGGTAGGTTATAGTTACCAGTAACACACTTAGTAACCAATTTTTACTTATTGTTTCAGTAGTTCTGGAACGCCCTGCAAACTAATTTCCTAACCAACAAACAACCTTTGGGACGCCCTGCGAAGTTCAATTTATCGGCAACAATACGTATTATAAAGACCCTACCCAAGCCAACAAACTTGGACGCCGGAGTTTTTTTAGACTAGATTATTCGATCCTGTTGATGACAGTCAAAGCCCATTTTCACAACAACAATATTAACTTACCACTTATGCTAGACACATAATCATGGATCTACGAATTTAACTGATAGTTTATTATTCTATCAACTAATTCAATCGGTCGTTATCAAATCAATTGACAAAATAATAATCAATCAATAGAGTGTATGAATAGAATAAATGCATAAACAATAAAGAACTAATAAGAACAAACCTCACAATTTGCTAAAATGCGACTTTGATTGTACCTTGACTAGAGAAGGGTTTAGTTACACATGTTAAGAGGAAAAACAAATGAAAATAGAAAGCCTCTTCTACTCTATGTGTGACTCCCCCCTCCCCCCCTAAAATAGGAGAAGAGAGGTTATATGTCACTTAAAAACCTAATTCTTCTAAAAACATTTACCAAAATAGTAATTAAAATGTATTTTTCCTAATTTCTTAGAGCAAACATGAGTAAAATCCTTTAGTTTCGTCCTCTAAACATTAGATTTGGAGGTCCAGTCGTCCAAAACGAGCGGCCCATTAAACATCAATTCAGTCCAGTCTTCATAGCTCATACGACATGGTCATGTCGTAACATAGTCTGAACTCACCTCTTACCCAAAACATCGTCGTTTTCCACCATTTGCTCACCCATTCACCTAAACAACAATGAAAGCAAAAATAACATAAAAACACAAGGATGAAAACAGTTTAGTATGCAAAGCAATGCAAAATGTAATCATAAAACATGCATGAAATACAACCTATCACCCAACCTCGGCCTTGATATATTTACTTTCAATACAGTTTCATAGTTTTTCTTTTATAATTAAAGGTTATGATGCAATTAGAATAAAGTATTAACAATGTGTCAACAATATATGCTAAAAAATGAATATGATAGGTAGATAGTTAACTAATGGTGAAATAAGGCTACAACAGCATAAATCAATGAGAAGGTTAGATCGAAGGTGTTTTCATGAGCTCTCATTTTCAAACTCTCCTAGGACTGGCAAGATTGACCAATGTTTCTCATTTTTATTTCGGGTCAAGGTATGCAAATAGAGAAAAAAGAAAACGATTATTGATCTTCTCATCAAGTGAACATAAATTCTTCAGATGGATTCAAATATTGACATAAATTGTGACTATAATAGTAGGTAAAGAAATTAATAATCATGAAACAGTAATCAGGTTCATTTTCGAAGCATAATATAAAGTCCCAATTAGTTAAGAAATCACATTGTTTATGACGAATGAGTATATGAGTCCATCTTTTGATCTCATATCTACATGGATGTGAGGATTAATGAAGACATGCTACCTGACGTTTTCTTTCTAATTCATGTATAAAAATATTGTTCCCACTCTTTCTAATTACGCTAGACCTTTTTTTTTATTTGAGACTTTACTTTTCAAAAATTTATTTATAATAATTAATAACTTTGCCTGATGTTTGTTTAATGATTAATACTCTGATTTTAAACAGATTATTTAAAGATATCAAATTTGAAGCCAACGGAACAAATTTAGAGAAATCGAATTTAAAAAAAAAACTTGATTATTGAAATAAGAGAAATTGTGAATATGCTTTAATCTCCGACACTAAAGGGTTACGAGTTCAATTCTCGTTGGGATCAAATAAAATTATTTATTTATCAATACAAGGTTGACCACTCTTTAATTGTTTTTTTAATTAATAATTGTTTAACGGTCAACAACTAATTTATGGATATTTAATTGCTGGTAAAAGGAAAAAAAATCTTATTCTCAAAAAATAAAGAATATATTTCCTCCGTGTAATATCTATAGAGTGTTTCAAGTGTTGCCTAGAAAATAAAGGTAATTAAGTCATTAAAAGTTTTGTAAAAATTATGTAATAGATAGCTTTCCAGCTGTCCATTCTTCCTCCAATATTGCTACTGTAAATATTAAAGCATATGACAAAGTAGTTAGTGATCAAAATAAATTTTTCCTTTTGTCTACTAAAACACATGTTAGTGAGTATTTCTTTTTCATAAATTGAATGAATTGCAAAACAAATTTCATATTAATATATTATAAATAAACTTTTTCTAGTGTTTTTTTTATTAAATATAAATAAACAAATTCAAAAAATTATTAATCAAAATAATGTTCTTTTTATCAATAAATTTATAATTCATTGATATTAAAATCAACTTTAGTACTGAGGGTTCGCAGGCTCAAACCCAAGTGGAAGCAACTCAAATGACTTATAAAAAAAATTCTTCTTTTTTTTTAATTTGTTCTTTTTTTTAACTAATATGTTCTTTTGCATGCATTTTTAACTTAATTCCGAAATTGTAGCTTGAGTGGTGTGCGAAAAAATTCGAGAAATTAAGATAAATTACGAAAAGAAAAACTTGCTGTCCTGACCTGACGAGGTTTCCTCATCGTTGCTATTATCGTACCTGAACATAATATGTAGGAAAACATGGCAAGTTAATGCTGCTAAAAATGCAAGCATTGAGTATGCAATAAGTTGTTACCCTCTGAGTATGACTACATATGGTTACAAAACAAAGCTGCTTAATTACTCGCACACACTAAAATAATAAAATTGAAACTGAAACAAACATTATCTCCAAAAAAAACTAATCTTGACAGCAAGTAAGCTCACCAACTCTCTCCCACAAACAATTAATAAATTTCCCCAAAACAACACTCCAATAAACTCTATGCAACAAAATATTGCCATCTCTGTTACTCTATAATCAATGCAACTTAATTAGCTTTAGTGGGACATGCCCATTTTGTATAATATGGACATCTCATAAGCCTAAATTTGGAAATGTGAGTGTGTATTTTGTGTGTATGAGAGAGAAAGTGAGTGTTAAGGAAGCTAAAAGGCAATAAGAATTATTGACAATGAGATTTATGGTCCAATAGCGACATAAAACTAAGGTGTGTGAGAATCAGTGCATTAATTTATTTATTATTTATATGTCAATATAAGTGTATAGTATAGCTCATAATAGACATATAAGTGTATAGTATAGCTCATAATATACTATCTTGTAGGTATAATAAAAGTGACTTCTCATCTATAACACTAAAACAAAACAAAGTCTTTTCTTCTTTCTCTATATGCAGTTCTTTTCTTCTCCAGCCTCCTTCTCCTCAATTTTCTTCTTCTTATCTTCATCTTCCTTCACTATTCCCAATCCAAACCAAAACGAAGGGGAAAAGAAGATTTTTTTGTAGATTATTAAGTTTCAGAATTTATGGAGAATTCTAGAGGTAGTAGTGATAGTGGGAAGAGTTGCCACAGAGGTCACTGGAGGCCAGCCGAAGATGAGAAACTCCGGCAACTTGTCGATCAATACGGTCCGCAGAATTGGAATTTCATTGCTGAACATCTTCATGGAAGATCAGGTACTTAATTAACATAAGATTAAGCAAAAATTAATTCATATTTTTTTCATTATAAATACAATAGTACATATATATATATATTGCTAAAGTTCTAAGAAATGGGGTTTTCATTTATAGTTTCTTTGTCAATAACTTAATAATTCTCTAACTTCAATTCTAGGGAAAAGTTGTAGATTGAGATGGTACAACCAACTTGATCCCAACATCAACAAAAAGCCCTTCACAGAAGAAGAAGAAGAGAGGCTTCTCAAAGCTCATCAAATTCAAGGCAATAGGTGGGCTTCTATAGCAAGGCTCTTCCCTGGTCGGACTGATAATGCTGTTAAGAATCATTATCATGTCGTCATGGCTAGAAGGAAGCGTGAACGCTTGACCGTTTAT
>CAODLS011127527.1:0-10845 GCA_948243855.1 Flueggea neowawraea
TGTGGTGAGATCCGGGTCACTACTCAACCACCTCATCAATGATTGGGGTCATGCCATCAATCCATAATCCAATCATGTGCCCTTGTCAGAACAACATGGCTATCATCTACCCTGATAGCTGGCTATAATCCTATCATGTGCCCTCGTCAGAACAACATGACTATCGTCTGCCCCGATAGCTAGGCCATAACATGCATTGGTATACCAAAGGCTACGTACCCCGTAGCATAGGTGTCCCATCTCCAAAACATTATATAATATCATTAAATCCAAAATCATAACAGTCATGTGACCAAGTATATCAAAACCAAACAGATATATAAGATATAACTTATATATCGTATTCCAAATCAATTCCATAATTCAAATATATATATATATATATTCAGAAACCAAATCTTTATTTTTGAAAAGATATTTGAAAATCCAAACAAATACTGTTTATCGAAAAACGTGTCATATTTCCCAAATAAAGTTCTTAGAACAAATGTTCAAGTCAAAATCAAATCAGAGAGTATCAAACACAGTTAGAATACCCATTTTTAGACCAAACTTAACCCATCAATAAAAAATCATCAAATCTTCATTTTTAAGCTAGATTCATGCATTTTCAACCTCAATCTATCATTATCCAACAAAAACCAACTCAAATCCATCCAAAAATCACATAAATTCGAACCAAAAATCATTTTTTTGGCCAAAACCGAAACCTACCCAAAACCTGTCGGTTTAACCATGAAACCAAGCAAAAACAAGAGAGAGAAAGAGAAAATCACCTTATCTTTGTGTGGAAATGGAAGAGGAACGAAGAGAGAGAGAGTCCTGAAGAGAGAGAGACGTTTTTCTGGGTTTTGTGAACAGTAAAGTCGAAGAAAGAAGATGAAGGTCGGTTAGTTTGGTCGGTCGGGTCGGCTGGCTTTAAAAGAGGTAGCAGCAACCAAACCGAACCCACTGACCAGTCCAAACCGAACCAATCGAACCAAACCAGCTAACCAACCCAACAGTCAAGACCGAACCAATTCAAAATCAAACTTAACTAAACTAATCCATAAAAAGAACCCAATCAACCCACTAATGAATTTTGCATCCATCTTCAAAATCCAAACCATTTCACAAAAATAAACCAAGCCAACTTAGTATGAATCAACCCAACCGGTTAAACCAGTGGCTCAAACCAGTAAATAACTCAACCGAAAATCACCCCTCTTTTCTTTTTCTTTCTTTTTTTCAGATTTTTCTTTTTCAATTTTCAACAATTTTTCAATTAATAAATCACTTCCAATCACCAAAAATAAAAATTCAAATTTTTACCTAAATTTAGTTATAATAATTATCCAAAAATAATTATTCTAAAAATAATTATCCACCAATAATTATTTAAAATAATTACTCCAAATATAATTATTCAAAAATACTTATAAAAATTATTCGGGGTATTACACCCTGCCTTACTTATTTGTATGTGTAATAATTCTCCATATTTAACTCAGTTTGGCTTAGCCTAAGTTGATCGAACGACTTGATTTATATAAATTCATTTGGATTGTTCAACAATTTCATACATATAAAGCTTCAAAGCCCTCAAACAGACTAAGAGAATTGTAACATCATTTTCATCATCTCTTCAGAAGCAGCATCAACTAAATCCATTCCTATTATTAAAACTACTCTAGTGCTAGATATTCATTTCAGGCTTCGCGTAGTTGTATCAGCCGATTTTGGAGGTAATGATGTACACACATTTTGTTATTTCTAGATAATATTGATGTCATATTTATTTTTTGAAGAATATAGAGTGCTAAAAAGAGTGTTTAATCAATAATTCTATGAAGAATTTAATGTATGTGGTGCAAGGTACAAACATTTCTCAATTTCAGAATTGTCAAAATGATTTTCCTTTCTTTTTTTTTTTTTGCTTTTTGTTAAGTTAATTTGAAATTGTGCTAAAATTAATTTTGTATATTTTTTAGTTTACATCTAAATTTATAGGAATTGTTATATGTATATATTTTTTTAAAATCATATGCTTATTTATTTCGAATTAATAAATCATATATATTCTGATGTATTATCTAAATAATTTGAACTTTTATTCATTCAAAATGTAGGTTTAATCAGATTGCGTTACAGAAATTTATATATGATTGGTAACATCTTCAATTAGTCTATGTATCGATATTTTGACTAACTCTATGAAACTCTGTGTGGACATTGTAAACTTTGACATTTGCACTTTACAGAAACGTATATGAGAAAATTACACTCTATGTCCTTTTTTCTCATTATCATTTCACAAATACAACCCAAGTAGATTATGTATTCTATATTAGAATATTATTATTAATATATCACAAATGACACAATATATAACTTCTCTCTCCTCACTCTATCTACATTCTGTCTCTCCACTTTCTCTCTCTACACTCTCTCTTCTCCCTCGACATCACACGATGTCTTCTCTCCTTCTATTCATAGCCTCTTTCACCTCTTCTCCTCTTCTTCTGCCTCTTTTTCATGCCTTGTGTGCTTCTTCTTTCCTCTTCTCTTCTCTTTTCTCCTTGATCTCGTCTTTTGTCACTGGTTTTCCTCCAATTTCCCTCTGTTTTTATGCTCCTCTGTTTGTGACGCGAATGGCAGTGAGAGAGGGAGCAATACAAACAATGATGAGATAGAGAGTGTGACATGAATAACAGTGTGAGAGATAGAGAGTGAAGTGATGACATAGAGAGAGAGAGAGAGAGACGCTGATGGGATAGGATTGGCGTCAGGATGAGGGCGGCTAGGGTTTGTAAACTCGAGTTGCCGCCCATGGAAGAAGAATGTATAATTGAACATTTTGAAAACTTTACTTTGGGTCGTACTCTTGATGTACTCGTGATGTACTCACTTTTCTTCTCGTTTTAATCCAATATTTCTTTTTTTTAATATAAAAATTCAAAAACAATAACTTGTACTCACTATGTGAGCATTTTTTTAGTGAATGTACTCGTGTTGTACTCGTAAGAGAGGGGTAAAAGGGGAATGAAATTAAAGGAATGGAGAGAAGGTGACGACTGCCTTGATATGGTGGAGAATTGAAGCATTGTGACTTTGTGATGTGTTTGTTAAAGCCATGCTTGGCTTTGGTTTGGTTTTTCCACATGTACTCCATATATACTCTACATGTACTCCACATGTACCTTTATTGGTCAAATTTTAGTGCATGTACTCATATTGTACTCACTTATGTGAGCATTTTTTAGTGAAATGTACTCGTGTTGTACTCTAATTTTATAAACCATAAAAAATTAAGCTTCCAATTCCTAGTATTTATGTTTTATTCTCATGTTTTCATCATGCACTCCATTTTGTACACTTGTTGTACTCGGTTTTTTGTAGAGATTTTGTTGGTGTAACTAGTAAGTGTTAAATAACAAGATTCATTTTGGTCTCATTATACTCGATTTTTACTCGAGTTGTATTTCATACGTACTCGTCTTTTTATTTTTTGTTTAGTCTCCATTTGTTCTCATTTTTGTTGTTTGTACTCTGGTTGTACTCAGTGTTGTTTTACCAATTTGTACTCTGGTTGTACTCGCTTCATTAGCTTGAAGAGAGCGCGGTCAAACTGTTGATTTGTGAAATGGTTTATTCTTTTTTTCTATTTTTGGTATGTTTTTCAAATGTTATTGTATTTGTGAAATAATTTTTATTATCTTGCCTATTTTTTCACATCACCCAACTTATATAAGTCAGTCAATATAAAAAAAAAATTATAAAAAATAATAGAAAGGATTGATAACATTAGTAGAATTATTTTTTTGTATAATCTCGATTTGTTTTTTCAAATATCAATCCTCGAAAAAATTATAATTGAAATTCACATTTCCAATTGTAGTTTTGGGTAACTATTGGTAAATATTTTTCACGCAAACAATTATGGTATCTTATAACTTCCCTGTGTTTCATAAAAAATTTGCAATATTTAATTGCAAAGTGTTACCAAATCAAGAAAATTTGTGAAAGCTATATATGCTTGACATTTTACAAATATATTTTTAAAATTAGATTGAAGGATATTATAGGAATAAAATTTTTGGAAAATATTTTTTAGACAAATATATCCTTATTAATCCGGATATATTTGAGCCAAAATTTTTTATTGAAAAATAAATTTGTGTGCTTATGTTGTGTTGTTTGCCAAATTCTTAAACAAACGGTTAATAACCTTAGAAAATTTTAAATTTAGCAAAAACTAGAATGAACTTAGTGTAATACCATGTTTGTAGACAATAGTCAAAATGAAATACTTAAAAGGTAGTTTCTCCATACAATTATGTTCGCAAAAATCTACTTAGATTGAGTTTTAGACGCAACTTCTATAATAATTTTGTCTATATAAGCTTTCAAATTTACATAGATCAAGATTACAAAATATTTCTCTATATTTCTTCTACAGGGAAGTCTAAAATAAAGTCATCCAAAGAAAAGAACAATCAAATACGAGAAAATGCGTGTTTCTTTGTTTGCAATTCTTCTGCTTATATTTGTGATCAAGTCTGAAGCCAAACTTGCACCAGCATTGTTTGTATTTGGTGACTCGTTCCTTGATCCTGGTAACAATAACTTTCTTGATACTAAGGCAAAAGGAAGTATCTATCCATATGGCATAGATTTCCCATTTGGCACAACTGGCAGGTTTCCTAATGGTCGAAAAATTGCCGATTTCTTCGGTAAGTTTTCTATATGTTTTATTCTTCAAGGTTTTTGAAAATTATTAAGTTATATATTATTTCTTCGGTAAGTTTTCTATATTTTTGGTATATTATTAACATCCACAATGTTGTCCTAAATTATTTAAGAAAATAATTAATTATAGATTTTTTTTCAATCCTAGAATCCAATATTGGATTTTTGTATGATATATCCACTGAATTTCAATGTCTTATTACACGCAATGCAGCTGAGTGGCTTGGGTTACAATTTATACCTCCAGTACTGCCAGTAAACAAGACTTTTTCAACAGATAGAACCTTTGAGGGGTTCAACTACGCATCAGGTTCAGCTGGAATTTTTAACGAGACTGGCAGTTTTGCTGTAAGAAATCTATTTTATATATCTACAACTTTTTTTCTATGTCAATTTACAAAACTCTATTTTCAACGAAAAATAAAATTAAAATGAATGACTATATATTCTACACGAATTAAAAGTTCTGAAACAAAAAAAAAAAGGTTTCATTAAACATTTTTTCCATCTAAGAATTTTTCAATTAATCGTACAGGGAGAGAACTTATGTTTAAGTAAACAAGTGGGTTTGTTTAAACAGACTGTTGAACAACATCTACAGCCTCATTTTGGCAGTCATCTTGCGCAATATTTGTCTAAATCCATCTTCATGGTTTACATGGGATATAATGATTATGCTTTCAACTTCGTCATCAACAAAACATTGACCAGTCGTCCTCATACTCCCGCGGAATTTTCTGATCTAGTTATAAAAGATCTTGGAAATTATTTGACGGTATTTTTTCTAATTCACTAGTTTCTTTTGTTCAATTGAACCAACAATTCTTATTTTATTTTTTTAGATGCCATATATATAGAAAAACATATTAGTATTGTGTTTAACATATATTAATTGCTAAGCCGTTTTTAGATATTTTCTTCATTATCAATGTTGGTTTATCGAAAGTATATTTGAAATAAGGTATAGAATTATTCACATTTAACAAATAAAACTAAAACACTTTCATTTGACTGCAATGATAAAAGTGGCTACTAAAATTGAGTAAATTTTTTCAAGAATACCAATATATCGAGTTCTATTTAGTACAAGTTTTCTTTCATCATATAATAATAGTTTTTAGTACCAGGAATCATATAACAATAGTTTATGGTTGCAGGAAATGTATCAACTGGGAGCTAGAAAATTTGTGGTGTTTCAGCTTCCAGCCATGGGTTGTGTTCCAAATGTGAAGACAATATTGAATGCAACTGATTGTGTCGATTGGGTTGATAATTTAGTAAACACATTCAATCCCAAGCTTGGAGAAAAGCTTAACCAATTGACCTCCAAACTCAACGGATCAACATTCCTTCGTGCCAAGACTTTCAACCTTACCTATGATATGATAAACAACTCTACTCACTATGGTATGCCTCGTACTCCTTTTAATTATCAGAATAATTATTCCTAGAAAAAAAATTATTAGAATGATCATCCAAGATCCTTTCAGTCATGATATCTTGTCTAATTTAGTCTTCAAATGTTTGAAAATCACATTTTTCTTTCTCTTAAACATAATTATGACAATATTATCTTCATTTTCTATTCACTATCTGCCTCTCTTTTAATTCTATCTCACTGCTCTTTTCACTATAGTTATTAGATTGTACAAACGGAAGACAAAAATTAGGCACCAAATGAGATTTTTCCAAAATTGACGGCTGAATGAAAGATTATATTATAATTGAGAGGCCTTTAAATAGTTGCTTCTTAATTATTTGAAAAAATAAACTAGTAAATGTTTTCTTTTGTATTTATTGTGATTTTTTTTGTGGGTATAGATTTGTTAAACGAAATATGGTAAAACTAATGTTATTAACTAACTAGAACTAATTGCTTTTTTTTTTCGGGTATTGGCTCCTTAGGTGTCTGTTGTGGGCCTAATAAGTTTATTTGTAAGGACAGGAATCAATTTGAATTCTTTGAGGGCATCCACCCAACTCAAGCTTTCTATAAAGTTATTGCATTACAATGTTTTAATAGAACAGATTTTTGTGATCCGATGAATCTCCAGCAACTTGTAAATAAAAACTGATCAATCTTGTAAGTTTATGTCGAATAAAAGTTGCTATTTTTATTTATATCTTTGGACCATATTAGTCCAATGACTGTGAATAATGAAAACTTATCACTAATGAAGATCTACACTTTCTACCATATAGTGCCTCGTAAGGCGCCATCCCGATACTCTAATGATACGAATTATTGTACGCAAATTCCACAAATGGCAAGTGAGAATCCCAACTCCCACTAAAATCCACAACGCATGCCCTCAACATATCTTCCAACGTCTGAATAGTACGCTCGGACTGACCATCGGCCTGCATGTGAAATGTTGTAATGAAATCCAATCGAGTACCTAGCTCCTCCTGCAGTTTATGCCAAAACTGCGGTGTAAACTGTGGTCCTCTGTCAGACACTATAGAGACTGACACACCATGTAAACATACAATCCGGTTGACATACAACTTAGCCAACTGTGCCGCTCCATATGTCGTCTTGACAGGCAAAAATTTGTCAATTTCGTCAATCGATCTACAATCACCCAAATGGAATCGTACCCTGAGGATGTCCTCGGTAATCCCGCTACAAAATTCATCGTAATACGATTTCACTTCCACTCCGAAAGAGGTAATTGATGTAACAATTTAGAACGACGCTGGTGCTCAAATTTAACTTGCTGATAGGTCAAACACCGGCTGACAAACTCAGCTATATCCTTCTTCATTCCTGGACACCAATAGGCCTCTCGAAGATCTTGATACATCTTAATATATCCTGGGTGTACAGAATATGTGGAGTTGTGACCCTCTGTCATAATCTCCTCGCGTAATCCACCAGAGGATGGTACCCACAACCTCAACCCAAACCACAACACTCCTGAATCGTTAATGCTAAGCCCGAGTACACCAGATGATCTAACCTTCTCGATCAAATTATGCATCTCGGAATCCTCCTTCTGTAACTCTCGAATACAGTCCAACAGTATATGTCTTGCCTCAACATTACCAAACATAACTCTAGAGTCATCAAATTGTAACGTGACTCCATCTTCCATCAATCTCTGCAACTCAGTCACTGCTGGTCGCCTCTCAACTGCGATGTTAGCTAAACTCCCCATCAACTTCCTACTCAGAGCATCGGCTACAATGCTTGCCTTGCCAGGATGATATCATATAGTACAATCATAATCCTTTAGCAACTCTAGCCGTCGTCTTTGCCTCAAGTTCAGGTCTCGCTGCCCAAAAATATATTTCAGATTTTTATGATCTGTGAAGATCTCAAAAGTCTTTCCGTATAAGTAATGCCTCCAAATCTTAAGTGCAAACACAATTGCCGCTAACTCCAAGTCATATGTCAGACAATTTTGCTCATGCCTCTTCAGCTGTCTCGAGGCATAGACAATCACCTTGTCACGCTGCATCAACACACAATCCAAACCAACTCTAGAGGCATCATAGTACATTGTAAATCCTCTAGAACTTGATGGTAAAGCTAACACTGGTGCACTCGTCAAACACCTTTTCAGCTTTTGAAAGTTGTCCTCGCACCTATCAGACCAAACAAACTTAACTCCCATTTGTATCAACCGAGTCATAGGAGCTACAATCCTGGAAAAATCCTAGATAAACCTCCTATAGTACCCAGCCATACCAAAGAAGCTATGTATCTCTGTAATGGTCTTAGACCTTTCCTAATAGAGTATTGCCTCCACTTTCTTTGGATCCACCAAGATCACATCCTTAGACACCACGTGTCCCAAGAATGCTACCTGATCAAGCTAGAACTCACACTTCGAGAACTTCACATACAACTGATGCTCCCTCAAAGTCTACAAGACTGACTTTAGGTGGTCTTCATGCTCTTCCTTACTCCTCGAGTACACTAGAATGTCATCGATGAAAACGTTAACAAACCGATCCAACTATGGTCTAAACATCATGTTCACCAAATCCATAAATATCACTGGTGCATTAATCAAACCAAACGACGTCACCAGGAATTCATAATGACCATACCTAGTTCGAAAAGTTGTCTTTAGAATATTCTCACTCCTGATCCTCAGCTGGTGATATCCTGACCTCAAGTCAATCTTAGAAAACCACTGTGCACCTGTAGTTGGTCGAACAAATCATCTATCATCGGAAGCGGATATCAATTTTTCACAGTTACTTTGTTCAACTGCCGTTAGTCAATACACATACGAAGGCTACCGTCCTTCTTCTTAACAAACAACACCAGAGCACCCCAAGGTGAGACGTTCGGTCTAACAAATCCCTTATCCAATAAATCTCTCAACTAAGCCTCTAGCTCCTTCAACTCTGCTGGTGACATCTGATAAGGTGGAATCGATATCAGATTGGTACCAGGCTGTACCTTAATGAAAAACTCAACATCTCACGCAGGTGAAATTCCCGGTAACTCTTCGAAAAATACATCGGAGAACTCCCGTACCTTAGGTATGTCCTCCAAACTCAACTCTGAACTACGCGGCTCGATGAATACAAAAGCCAAGTATGTCTCACAACCACGGCAAATCATCCGATCGGGTCTAATAGCTGATACATACCCTCGCACAACACTGTCACGCTCACCCTGATAACAAAACTCACTCAGTGCATATGAACCTCCTATGATCTGTCCTTTGGTACGCCCAGCTGGTTGTACCATACCACTACCCTAGGAATCCTGACCCTGCCTTCGACTCCTAGAAAAATCTATGCATCTTTGATCAGACTGGCTACTCTGACCACGACCCTACTATCCTTCTGACGAACCCTCTGTCTTTGCCCTTTTGGGCTCATTCGGTTGTCTATCATCTTGGTACTCCATACTCCTCGCAGCCTCAGAAATATGCGATACGGTAGACAACCTCTGAGTCACTACTACTCTCCTAATCTTCAGTAGCAACCTATTCAGAAACTTTCTAGCCAATGCCTTCTCACTACAGGCCTCTACATGTGCATACCTGCTCAACTCCCAAAACCTATCCTCATACTCTGTGACGGACATACCCGGCTCCTGATGAAACTCTCCAAATTGGTATGCCCTCCTATCCCTCTCACTCGGAGGAAGAACATACAAAGTGAGCTCAAGGTTGAACTCTTCCCAAGTAAATACTCTACAAGATCTCTGATCTTGCCACCATGTGACAACTCTACCATCCAATAGAAATGAGGTCAATATAACCATCGCAGCGTCATCAGTGAGGTCCATAACCTCGAAGCACTGCTCTACCGTGAATGTGAAATCCTAGGGATCCTCTCCCATCTTACGCAAAAATTTATGCGGAGAAAGCTTCATAAATCTGGCGAGGTGAGCCTCAGAGTCAGACTGCAGTGCTACAATAGGTGCAAACATAACTGTCTCTAGTGGGGGTGGAGGAACAGGTGGTGCTGCAGCCACTGAAGGAACTGGCTGACCTCTAGCTGCATGACCAGCTAACATAGCCTCCACACGAACCAAAATTTGAGTGAACTGCTCAAAGACATCCATCAGACTTGTTAGTGGTAGCGGTGGTCCTAGTGCCGCAACCTCTGGCACACTAGCTGCATCATGAAGATCGTCAATTGACTGTGCGACGACCTCTACTGGCACACGCCTAGGCCTACCACAGCCTCTACCGCGACCTCTTCCACGACCTCTACCTTATGGAGAATCCATATCTACAACAAGCAATAATCGCATATGCAAGTGTCAATATGAATGCAACGCCACAGTACCAGAACGAATGTCAAAGGATATACAGAGGCAAATCAGATAGACTCAATTAAAGATACCTATGCTCTACACCGACCCCATACTATACAATAAACATAACACTATGATACCACATTTGTCACGACCCATTCTTGGGACTGTGACTGGCTTACGAGGTGAACTGTCTGTGGGGGGCCCGACCCATCTCGCACAAGCCTCAAAGATATGGAAACTACACACTCATTTGATTAAAACATGTTATTAAAATCGTTTTTGAGAAAATCATATATATATGATTATAAAATATATCAAGGAAATAAATACAGGCGATAAATAGACAATCCAATATCCCCGAAATAAACCCACAATCAGCGGAC
>CAODLS011127551.1:0-13352 GCA_948243855.1 Flueggea neowawraea
CAAAAATAATTATTCCACAAATAATTATCCAAAAATAATTATTCCCAAAACTAACTTTCCACCAATAATTATTCAAATTAATTACTCCAAATATAATTATCCCAAAATAATTATAAAAATTATCCGGGGTATTACATTATGCATAGCACCTGATTAACTTACGTAGATCTGCCTTCTTCAAAGTTCACATCTTTACACATATATGTGCATTGCTCCTGCTCAACATGCATAGTTAAGACTTCTTGTAAGTTCACAACATAGGTTCATTCTATATCTGTTGGGATATCGCATCTAAGTGCCTCCTTCATACCTCTGATACAAATCACAACTCTTTCTCATTAGGCAGATTTCCCAACAACGTGTGTGGCGTCACCTTTGCATGCGTAGATGTGCAAAATCAATTATAGTGAGATTTGCTTTTCATCCACGTGCTTTATATCCACATCTACACGCATAGAGCAAAGTATGTTGCTCATTATCTCTAGTGCATTCAAGTATATGTGCTTTGCTCACAGTCTGTGTGCGTAAGAGCTAGTCTTGCATAATTCAACGTGAGTAGATTAGCTTGTACGTGCACTATTACTACAAATCACAGAGTATATAATCTTGCACTTTTTTTATAGATGTTTTGTGTACATCATCATCAAAACTAGAGTCAATAAAATCAACTACACGAAAGTCACTTAAATTAAGAAACTAAAATGCAGCGTAGAAGTGTCAACACCTAGAGTTCTGAGTTGATCCCAACCCAATTTGAGAAGACTGACCCTGCTGAATTAAGAAGGCTATTGTTCCAAGATTAATCATCGTGTACACATGGAAAGAAATTTGGAAATTGTGCACAGATGACACCTGAAATTTAAATTATAGGTTTGTTTTCGCAAAATTATAAATGTGGTCCTTTGAATTTTAATATTTTAGTGTACAATTATTTCACCTAATTCATGCAAGCACATGTATTTATATCTTGTTTATATTCTGCTTTCTAATTTTAATTTCCTAAGACCTATATTATATGTGTTGTATTTTGTTGGTTTGTTTTTTTAATTGTATTTTTTGAATAAAAAATTATGCTTTTGTATACAAAAAATGAAATCAAACAAGTGAGAGTTATTTGAAAAAACAAACTCAAAACAAAATATAAACAGAGTAAAAATAAAATAAAAACAATGTGTTCATTTAAAAAAAAGAAAAAAACTCAAAACAAAATAAAAAACATAATGAAAATAAAATATAGACAACCATTAAACAAACGGAAAAAACATAAAAAAAAATAAAAACAAGATCCAAACAAAATATAAACTCTATAATTTTATAATTTTGAAAAAAAAAAGTACACGCATGTAATTTTGAAAAAATAACTTGTAATTTAATTTTTGCGACTGTGTAACTATAAATTCATATTCTTTTTTTCGGTGAAGATAAAATTAGCCCTTGTTCCAATTGGTAAGCTAATAGATGAAGGAACAAATCCAAAAATAAAGACGAATAACTAATATCCTTAGTAGACTATCATTTTTTCTGTGTTAAGGGTAAAAGTAGAGTTGTTGCCGGTTCCGGAACCGGCGGTTTTGGTTTGTTAAATATAAGAACCAGAACTGAACCGTGGTTTTCACGGTTTGGTCCAGTTTTAGTTCGGTTCGGTTTCGGTTCCAGTTTTTGACCGGTTTAACCTTCCGGTTCGGTTTCCTGTTTTCTTTTTTTTTTCAAAATTTTGTTTTTAATTCGTTATTTTATCCCGTTAATTGGTTTGTAAATTTTGTTATATTCAATAATTAACTATAATACCAATAATACATTTTATTCCAAAGATTTTTTTAATAATTTTTAAACAAATTAACTATTCTATTAGTAATTACATCACATAATTTTAAACAAAATTAAAAAAAAAAACTCATTAAATTTTATTAGATGCTCTCACTTATGGCGGAGGAATACCGTGCTCCCCCTTTATTTTCTTGGGTGGGAATTAATTGAGTTTGACTCTCTTGAGTTCTAATATTTTTAACTTCAAAACTTTCAAAATTTCTATTTTCATCAAAATTTTCCATTACTACAAAATAAATATGAAAATATTAATTAAATGTAATGAAATAACAAAATAACTAAATTAAACTATAGTAAAAAAGTAGAAGAAATTTGAAAAATGTAATTGTAAAAAATAACTTTGAAAAATGTAGAAAGCGTAATTATAATAATAAAATGTATAAATAATTAATAAGAGTAATTTATAGAAAAAATGAATTTTTGAGAGAGTGTAGAAGAGATTGAGATTGAGAGAGAAAAATGGTGTAAAATTGGTAAGAATGAGGTGGGGGTATTTATAGAGTTGAAAAAAAATAAAAAAAAAATAACCGTGGGAACCGCCGATTTCCAACGGTTTAGTGAACAACCGGTTAAACCGACGGTTCAACGGTTTTTAAAACGTGAAACCAGAACCTAAATCGTAACCTGTCGGTTTTGGTCGGCCGGTTTCGGTTCCAGTTCGATTCCCATTTTGATCGGTTTTGACCGGTTCGATTTCGATTCGGTTCCAATTTCACAACTCAAGGGGAGTAACTTATCTTTTTTAACTTGAAGTCTCCAATCTTTTAACATTTATTCTCAATTATACATTTGATCATGTTGCTTACCACCTGACGTGGGTGCTATCAAATCCTCATGATTATGTTTATGGTCATCTTCATGTCAGCGCGTATGATTTGTTGTGAACTATAGAAAGAGTGCGTGTGTGTGTGAATGTGAAATTGATGTTTTTGTGTCATCTTCAATGCACACCATGTGCTTGTGATTTTGACTCCACATGACCTAATATATTCAGTTTGACTTGTTTCCGTGCTGTCTTGTTTTCATGTAATCACTTCCTCTGGAGCACTGTGTTTTTGACGTTACTACGTTTGTCTAAACTGAGTTCTCCTCAATAATTGTTTTGAGTTCTTAATTTTTATCTGAGTTGTGATTAGGTACTATCAACTATGTTTAGGATGCAAATATTCATTCTTTTAATTAGTTGATGGTGAGCCTTCTGTCCATTAAGAAGCAAATTATCCACTATTGAATTAAAATGTTTTATGTTACGAAAGATGACAATATCTAATTGTTAAAGTAATTTTTTATCTTTAAAATACACCCAAAATCATATGTTTTAAAGGTGAAAAAACATTGGTGAGGAATAAAGGTGTAGCATCGTAAGAATTTATTTGCATTTTAAATTATAATATTATTTGGTGTCATGACTCAATCGAAAATGTATATCTATTAATTCAATCTATTTCTGTAACTTGTCACTCAATTTATTTGAAATATATACAAAACCAAATAGTGGTAACAGATAATTACGGCTAAAGTGAAGTTGTATATTTGATCATTTATTTAAGTATTTGTTTTAGGTAAATTAAATGTAATACATAATAATTTAATAAATTATATAATTAAAAAATAATAAAAAATGACACATCCTATTAGAAGATGAAAAGTAATATGCTAAAATCGATATACTTAAAACCAACATGCCCTACACTCGTGGTGTTAGTTGAGCTGATAACTCATCCCCTTTAAGATGATTCATTTGGGTATATTTTTTAGTTCAAATTCCAAGAATATCGCATCTTTGTGTAGGGGCCATGCCACTCGTCCCGAGTCCAAATTAATCTGGCAGCTATGGTTTAAAGGCTCCTAATCCCGTCTAAAAAACCGGGTGGCTCCGGCCTAAGAAAAAAAAAACAACATGCACTATATATTTACTTCATTTGTTTTAACCGAGGAAGAGTATATATAGGAAGTGTTAGGTACGGCATGTAGTGCATGTGAAGGAGTTGAGGAAATCCAAAACAGATCTTACATAGATAAGAAAAGATTTAGAACCTAAAATGGGTTCATAGACATTTCAGTTTTTAGACTTCATACGCTTCATAGTACTAGTTTGAGAAACCGAGTAGACTGGCTGGCAGCTGGCTTGTCCTTGACACCAAAACTAACTCCTTTATTCCCAACCAAACCTTAATAAAAATAGATAGCAACACAACGGCTTCTCTTGGACAAGAAAAGTGTATATCATATTTATTAGTATTTAACACATTATATATTCTAAAAACGAATAATAAAATTCTTTTATTATTATAGATATCCAAACCCATTATGAAATTCGTTGGTTCATCCCACACGGATTTGACTAATATTCTTTCGTGACTATTTCTTTTAATTGTTTTTAATGGTAGATACATTATTCAAATATTTTAAAACTAATTTTAACTAAAATTTTACCAACATATTAAAAAATTTGACTCAAAGAATTAAATTTAAATTATTAAATTAAATTTAAAATATATAAAAATATATCAACCACTAAAAACACATAAAAGAGATAAGACAAAAGTACCATAATCTCATCACACGCTCCTGAGATCAGTCTAACTGAGTTGGAGCTCGTGTGGGTCTACATTTAAAAAAAAAATCGTTCGTACATGTTTAATGTTCAATTCATAACATAATAAGTGCAGGTTCAAACTGAACTCGAAGTAAAATTTTTAAATTAAATCATCCAATATTCACATACTTAACAAAGTAGAACTCTTGAGGCTGAAAGAACTCTCACACTAAGTTCTAAAACTTTAGTAACAAGAATAAGTGTTTATATTATTTTACCACAACAATTAGTTCTACAAAGATACGGGTAAATAGTAAAAGTGATGAGTTTTGAAGTTTCCTCAGCGATTAGACGCCTCTATCTAGGGACTTGAGATTCCAGATTCTAGCTCACTCGGTTGGAGAAGGTCGGGAAAGCATTAAGGTTGTACTTTCTTAAAAAAGATACAAATACAGATGCGAGTAAGAATACTTGTATTCCTTGTTTTTAAAGTTAATTATGTTAAGTGTCCTGAATGAGATATCGAATTTAATAAATAAATAAGTATAATTTTAATTTTGACAAATAAAAATATATTTAAAATTTTATTTAAAAATATCACTTTTTAAAATTTATTTTAAAAAATGTCAGATGAAGATTTTTAAAAACTTTATAAATCTGACATTTTTATAAATAATTTGAAATGTATTTTTATTTTTGAAAAATTATTTGGAGTGAACCGAAAACTCATTATAATTGTGTGATTTTGTCTTGTTTCTATCTTACCCGTTGTACTTGCTGATCCCAAAAATTGCAATCGCTGGGTTCAGTTCACCCACATGGGTCTGAGACTCAGTCCATTTCTAACTTTCTTGGGTTCTATCAAACCTAGTGGGTTGGAAACATCGTTACAAATAAACCCATAACAGCAAATTCAGACTTTTAGATACCTCGATGAGAGAAGAAGCCCAGAGCTTAAAATCTTGAATTCAAACATGGCCTGGATCCAAACCCAACGGGCACTATTAAAGTTATACCCCTCTAAAATCAGCGGTCAAAGATCGCAGCTTTACTTTGCCACCACCAAACAATCAACGAAGGCAAAACCGGTTCCACTGAATCCTTCACCACTCTCTCTTTGAACATAGCAAACGGTTCTTCATCATTATATTCTTGAAGTTCCCTTGCCTGTAACACCGTCCGTTTCAGCTCCACACTTCGAAACCAACCTAAGAGACCTCGAATTGTTTGAAGCTCTGGCTACTCCCGTGGAACGACGATTGAATTTTGGCCAACCTGTAAGATTTCGCATAAAGCTCCAATCTTTCACTCTTTTTTCCTGTAGTTATTTTAATTTTCGGTCTGGGTTTTGTTTTTGGTGCGTTTTGGCATCTGCGTTTTGAATTTTTCTATTTATGGCTTATAGTTCTGCAGTTTAATTGATTGAGCTAAGTGTTAGTTAGATTTCATTTTTTGGGTTGTTCAATTTGGTTTTTCTATCAAATGTGGATTCAGATGGGTTCGGTAGATGAAGTAGAGGAAATTGACAGCTTAGAGAAGGGTTTATTGTCCGAACCTGTGGGTGTTACATATGGCGGAACTGAAGCTGAAGACGACACAATCCTTTATACTGCTTCTTTTGAAGAGATGGAAGAGAAATTCGTTAAGTACCAAACGGCTCAGTGGGTTCTTTATTCGTTGCTTCTAATATTGGCTTGGGGAATAGGGTTGTTCATGCTCCTTTATTTGCCTGTGCGAAGATATATATTGCGCAAAGATATTCAGTCTAGGAAGCTCTATCTGACTCCTAATGCCATTGTGTACAAAGTAAATCAGCGGTATCTCTTAGACTCTTGTCAACTCCTTTATTGGATTGCATATAGATCTTCATTTATGGTATATGAGAAATGTGTAGAAAGTATAGTTCGGTTGTTCCTGTTGGTGTTTGGAATTTTGCTTTTGTTAAATATATCATACACATTGTTACACATATGAATTTGCATTCGCTAATACTTTGTTTCTTTAGCTCAGGTGACAAGACCAGTACCTTTTCCATGTTTCGGGGTGTTGAAAAAAGAGAAGCATGTTTTGTTGCCTTCAGTTTCTGACATTGTAATTGAGCAAGGTAAAATTTTACTGTAGCTATTGTCTTTTATCAATTGTATGTGTTCAGATTTTTCTTCTGGTCATAGATTTTTCGATTGATGACCTCTGCCTTAAGATCATAATTAATAAAAGTGGCGCAGTCAGGTTTTGGTGAGAAAGACCGTAATATGTATTTTATCATTGTATACTTTCTTTGTTGCATACAGATTATGATCTAATAGACTGGTAGTTAACAAGCCATGCTTTATTCATAATGTTATGAAGTCAAATTGATGCATCTAAACCATAATCAAAAGCCTTATGCATGAAATTTAAGGTGGCTTTTTTTTCCGAAGATTATATAATATTTTTGCTAATCTTTCTGGTTGAGTTGATATTTTTATAGAGCTTTCATGACAAATATGAAACAATAAATATGGTTGAGAAGTTTAGATGTTGTGGCTATGATATCCATTCTTTTTCACTCTTGATATCATCCATATTTGTGTAATTGCTTCTAGGAAAAAAATTAAATATTTTTATGAATTTATCAGAAATAATTCTCTTTCTTTTTGCATTATGGAGGTAACCTATGATCAGTTATTGTTTCAGTCTTTTCAGTGTTTTTTGAAGTCCTTGTGATCTTTTTGTGCTATTGCCAGGATATTTGCAGTCTCTATTTGGTGTATACTCCTTAAGAATTGAAAATGTTGGCGTACGCAGGCCGCCAAGTGATGATGTCCAAATTCAAGGAATTGGAAACCCAAGTGCTTTCAGGAAGGTACATTTTGTAATTATCTTGTAATTGCTGTTAATGACCGGAAAGAAAAAGGATAGAAATTTACCTAATGCCTTTTCCAGGCTGTCTTGGCACGGCTATCATATATGAGAAATGAGGTTGCCTCTAGACAATGGTCTACTCTAGAAGACATTCCTAGTTTGAAGATAGGTCCATCCGCGTGGGTACGTGAAATTATAATCAGCTTGTGATTCAAATTTTCTATTTCTGATTTCTCTCTCTGAAATTCTTCTGGCAACTGATTGCACTCTCCAGGGTTTATCATTGCATTTCTTCCTCAATTACTTGAAAAAATCTTAAAAAGAAATTACTTGATGTGTTATGAAAAATACTAAATAACATTTTTGTCATCGTGAGAGAAGTATACTATATGATATCTTTTGGAGTAATCATTATTACTTGTTTTTCTTGCAGACTTCACCCTCTAAAACTTCCAGGCAGGAATCATTTTCCAACACAGGGGAACTTGTACTAATCCAGAAACTTGAGGAAGTTGGAAGTTCTGTGAAGGTAAAGCAAAAGCAAACGCTCTCTGTAGTTTCAGAATCATTAACATGAAGATTTATGATGAATTTCTTTTTTTTTTGTGTGTGTGTTTGGATTCCAGAGACTTCAAACATTAATTGAGGAGCAACGCACTCAAATTGCAGAACCCACCAGTTAAGGCGAGTGACCATATAGGACATGAAATCCAAATTTTATGGATTCTGTTTGTTCTATCGAAAGTAATATTTTATGATGTGCTGCACATGTTTGTTTATCATATATTTATATAGCATTTTTTAGTCAGAATATTATAACTTTAAAAAGACGTGTTACTCTCTATGTTTTCGCAATACAATCTACTAAAAATCTGCCAGTCCGCAATCTACCACTCAATCTCTCTGCACTTCATTTCGACTCCCAAAGGAAGGTCATATATGGTGCATCTAAAATCTAATTTCTATTTGTTGCAGTGCGCGAGTACTGAGGCGGAATTTCCAGTTGTGTTATTTTGTTATACTAATTGCAGAATCAACAAATAAGTTGGTTCCTTTGTGAAATAGCCATTTGAAAATAACAAAAAGAGTGTCATTATCAGTGTAAAGATTAAGGGTGAAATCTACTGATACATGTGTATTGGTTGCAGTCATTTGTATCTACTTTTGTGATGAATGGTGGATCCATTCAATGCTACATAGGATGATAGTTTGTTCGCATCCATTAAATTGGTTTTTTTTTTGTATTTGGATTGTCCTGATATAAAGATAATATATATCCTCCTCATTTGTTCAACTATGTCAAAGTTTCCTACTAATCTCCGCTTGCCGCGATGACTTGTGTTTTGTGGTGTTTGTATTATATATTTATGTTGTTTTTTTGTTAGATTTGCTGTTATTAGAAATCGAACTTTTAATTTTTAATATTGAAGACTGCCGTACCAGTACCACCAGAAATATTTGCATTGTTGGATAACAAGTAAGCAATCTATTGATTCAATATCAGAGCATTTTTATTCCATGAACCTCTTCAAGAGGTTAATACATGTGACACCTCAATAATTAAATAATTTTTCACTCATTTATTTGACACCTCAACAATTCATCAAAAAAAAATTAAATAATTAACAAAGCAAAATAAAAAGAAATATAATAAATTATACAATTTAAACAGGTGGGGTTCACTGATGAAACGCTTCATAAAAATGCAGTGCTTCATTAATGTGGAAGGGGCACCTTGCTTATGTGGCCACCAGGATGCCCGTGTTATTGATGCTCTTAGCGTACTGAATACTCAAATTACAACAACTACTTTCGAAATTGAAGAATTATTTAAAAAAACCAAAATTGATAAGATCACAAGTTTGGATTTTCAAAACCCTAAAGAGAAATTTTCTTAAACCAGAGGTTTCTTCAGGCAACTACTAAGGTGAGAAGGCCCTAAACAAAGGATGGCCTGTTTGTTGTTGTCATTAAGAGCAGATTTCGAAGTTGGTCAATTTTCTCTCCTACAAGTTATTGTCCTTTTTTTGGTCCATTATAGAATCTTTGTAATGCAAAATTGCCGCTATAAATTGTTCTAGTGTGTCCCATTTCTCATTTATGGACTCAAGACCCACCACTATTATAACAAGCCTTTATCCTTAATAGTATGCTTCACATGTTCATTATGTCAAATGAAGAAGCAAAGAGTAAACTATCAAAAAAAAGAAAGCAAACCCTTGAAGAATCTCACTCTTATGCCTTTTCTTGTATCTTCGTTTGTTCTAAAAAAATGTTGAGGCTACCAATACACATGTAACTCAATGCATTTTTTACTACTAAGAAGTTGAAAGTTAAATTTCGGTAAAATCAATGAAACAAAAAAATGTTGGGGTTAATTATAGGATTGTTTTTAATAATTTCGTTATAAATGACATGAACAAATTGTATATTGATAGACCATATAATAAAAAAAAATTGTGGCTCGTTTCTACTTTTTGGTGTAAGTATAAATTTTTTATTGCCAAAAAAGATGTATACAACCGTAAAATCATATCATCCTTCCCTTCTATACCATTCCTACCATTTACAAAAAACAAAAATCTTTCATACCACAATTACTTCTACTGAGCTCAAAAAATCTTTCATTCCTACTATTTAAAAACATGAATATTTTTTTTGTCCATAAAAAATAATTATAGGTAGCCTCATATTTTCTAAACTAGACTCTTAAAATTTCAATCCGTCTAGAGGCCAAGTTCAATTTATTATATGGAAGACATGTTTTTTTCTCATCTTACGATAAGTTAAACACTAATATAAATAAAACACAATTATTCATATGTTAGTTGAATATACAGCAAACGATTTTTTTGGTAAACAATGTATAATTTTGTAACACAAGAATTAATTTTTTCTTGACGTCGAGAACAAGACAACGTCTCTGGAATATTTATGGCCTAATAATGGAGGCAATAAAGAATAGTTGAAATTGCATGCAACATGTCTCTGTTGTTTTGTCTTCAAAAAACATGAGACAGATAAGTCTCTAATTGAAAAAAAAAATGAGAATACATTGGAAACCTCGTTTTTCATGGAGATGGTTACCAATTTTGACTTACAACTGAGCTTTGACGACTTAGCTTGGTTCTTCTCCTAGAATTTTTCTTTTATAAATCCTTTTCGTGTTGAACTTCATGCATAATGATTGATGTGTGGGTTTCTATTTTCAGTGACTAACTTCGGAAGTAGCTTACTTACTGTACTTACATTAAGGGTGTCAAAAATTCTCCATCAATTCCTACTCTCTCTCTTTCTCGTATGTGATCACTTTTTTAAAAAAATATCATTTTTATTTGTTCTCGTTGAGAATTGAATATGCGGGCCCTTCGTACTGAATTTAGCTCCACTATTACTAATCGTATATAATCACTAATGCCTAGCTCTGGAGTTGTATTCATTCTTTTTACATGTTCAATAATGATTCTCAATTGCAGTCATTCATGTTAATCAATCAATAGAATATTTGGTCTTTGTTAATATAATATGTTAAATTAACTATATATTTTTCCTTACATGGACTTCTATTAGAAATTGAAACTTCGGTCTCTTAACATTAAAGAAAAGGTTAACATCAGAGTTTTTAAAACGTTGATAGTGTGTTTGTGGTTTGATTATAAATGTGAAATAAGTCCTTTTAGACGTAAACACCACTAGATTCGGCAGGACAGATCCTATAACTCTATGTAATTGAAATATTAGACCAATAATAATTCGTATGAAACAATTTTTGTTTTGGATGAGCCTTCAACTTTACTATAAGAGATTTTAAGCGCACAATTGCGAGTAGTAGGATTTAAATTTGGAATGCACTATATCCACCAAAAAGACCTAACTGATTGCTCTAACAACCCACAGCAGTTAGGATGAAACAATTGAAAAGAAGAAAAAGAATCGAAATTCTAAACTACGGAAGGGATATTATTGAAATGGTGATTCGGATAATAGGAGAATAAAAGAATAAAAGAATTATTCTATTCCACAAATCATCCGTTCTAGTTCCTAATTTATTAACTTGCTTGTTGATGGACGTTGATATTTTGCCACTTCATTCATGCTTTTTTGTCAATATTCAACATCATTCCTTTCACTTTCAATCTTTTATTTTTTAATAGTTATGGAAATATTAGATGATTTGGACAAATTTATAGATGCAGTGGATCAACTTCCATCTTGCCATGTTTGGTCATCGCCCATTTTCTACAGTACAATCATTAATTGGGTTCCAATGGCATCTTATATTATTATAGTTAACTATTAAATGCGAGAACTCATAGATAGTAAGGTCAAATGTGGTTAGAGTACTCTTCAAAAAAAAACCAATACAATCTTTTTTTTTTTCAGCAGAAAGAGAGTAGGGCTACCAATGGTGGTTATATTTCTGTTGAGTACAACTATACAGGTAATTATTTTTCGCTGTAGAATATTCGTTTATTTGGCGGTAACTAAGGGGTACGTCATCACGACACTCACTGGGAGCAAACAGAGGAATATATTCGCGAGGATATCCAGAGACTTATCGTACAAACCAAGGAGACGCTAGGTCTCGAACCCAAGTCGTGCATGCACGGGACAGAGCCCCTACCGCTGAACCACCTCCCAGGAGATACACTAATACAATCTAATATGTCCATTTTTTGGTCATCAAATTGGGAAAAACACAAATATACTAGAAAATAAATGTTAACTTTGCAAGATTTCTAGTGTATGAAACTGTTTTGAAAAATGCTAATAAGGAAATACTATTCATAAAAATGCAAGAATTTAAAATTCTATTAAATTTTAGGTGTACAAAATACACAATAAATATACGTATGATGAATAATGTTTTTTATAAATTCAAGTTGGATCGTTCTAGAGTAAATTGTAAGAATTTTTTTATATATAAATTTTAAATAAATAATGAACGATATGAAGTTGTAGATGTTGGTTAGGCGTAGCAATTATTAACAAATTTAATGGCAACATAAAATAGCCCAAAATTTATGAAATTAGCCTCTACTGGTTTTTTAATAAAAAAAGGTAAAAAAGAAAATTTAAACTTTAAAAGGATATAAAATAAAGACAAAAGTGTTAACCAGAAGTGCATCATGCATCATAAATGTCGTCGAGTTGAAATCCAAGTTTTGGAGTTGCATGAACCAAATATCAGTAACTTCAGTTTCTTAAAGGAGTCATTTACAAAATGACAATTCATTCACAAAAGCAGATTCAAATTACAGATGGTGGTGCTTTAAGATGCACCTACTTTGAAAGAGACGACACCTCACAATGTTACAGCCAATTTTAAGGTGTAGATGACACCTCTCATCGACTCCTTGCTTGCTGCAACTTATAAGTCTTGTGTGTTTTTGCTATAGGGATTTTTGTTGCCTATACTTGGTATTGATACTTGGTGTACGGCTCGTATTGATATTTGGTGTACAACTCCACTCATATATTAAATTAATCAAAAGATGAGATTTAAATAATTAGACTCACCCTGAGAATAATAATAATAAACACTGAGATTCAAATAAAAGCTAACAAATAATAATATATGTTGAACAAGGGATGTCTCTCCAATTGACGGAAAAATATCTCTTGTAAAAATCCTTCCTCTAGAGAGGTGTTGCCGGTTTCGGAACCGGCGATTTCGGTTTGTGAAATGTGAGAACCGGAACCAAACCGTGGTTTATACGGTTTGGTCCAGTTCCAGTTCGGTTCAATTTTGGTTTCGGTTTTGACCGATTCAACCTTCTGTTTGGTTTTGATTCGGCTCCCTCTTTTTTTTCGAAATTTTATTTTAATCCGTTATTTTATCCCGTCAATTTTTTTTCTAGTTTGTAATTTTTTTATATTTAATAATTAACTATATTACCAATAATATATTGTAATCCAAATATTTTTGTTAATAATTTTCAAACAAATTAACTATTCTACTAGTAATTACATCACATATGTCACGACCCATCTCCGAACCATGACTGACGTACAAGTTGGACCGTCTGTGGAAGCTCAACCCATCTCGTACAAGCCTGAACTTTAAGGTGTCAAAAGTTAAAGATTTCCGAATGAGGCTGCAAGGGCCGTCGGAAGGGAGGAAAGGGCGGCTATCGGTGAC
>CAODLS011127730.1:0-22499 GCA_948243855.1 Flueggea neowawraea
AAATGGAAGTGATCAAACTGGATGGGATATTTTTACTGATTAATTGCGTCCAATTTATATGTCATATGTGATGAAGTAATATTGCTAGAAAGGTTTTCTCAATGTTATACTTAAGGTGACGATAAGTTGTTGCAGTCCTATAAAGCAAACTTAGCAACATGATTGGTAACTTTCAGAATTTGCATTTTTCTCGTGGATGAACCATTCATTTGTTCATTACATGTCATGTTCAAATTTACAGTGCTTTGGCATTGAACCTAGTATTTCAAATTTTTCAATTCATAAATATTGTGCATATATAGTGGGATAAAATGTGTTCTATTTTACTTCAAATTGGTCAAGTAATGGTTTTTTTATCTTTTTTTTTTTGCAAGTTCCCATTTTAACCAGCTTTAATCCATGATTAGTGCTACTGATTCTGCAAGATCTCAAGATCAAATAAATTTATCCTTATAGTTTATCTTTACCTCACTTTTTGTTTTTGATATTTACATTGTTGCTTCAATATTCTGCCAAATTCTCCGCCAAAGGAGAATCCATGAAGGCAGAGGGAATCATGTTCTACTTAATTGGTCCAGTAAAAGAACCAAAAGTCTTTGATAAGCAATGAGTATCACGATTAGTTAACCACTTTATATAGATTGCAGATATGTTGGTAAGAACATTTAAGAGAGTTTTATAGTCCAGAACAACACCTCCTACTTAAATAATAATAATAATAATAGGGAGTATTCTCTAGATTTTGACAAGTGGCTAACTATCTGATTGAAATGTGACGACTCTTTTAAATCTCTTCTCTTTTTTTATAATATAATATACAAAAAATTTCTAAAATAATAATTACATAACAAAAAAATCAATATATCTATCAATATATAACAAAAATCAATATATACATTTAAATATATATATATATCAAATAACAAAAAATTCTTGATTTTTGTTTTATATATTGATTTTTGTTATGTAATTATATATATCAATTTTGTCAACATATTAGTCTTTTTGAAAAGGGAGGATTAAATATAAAAATTAGTGATGATTTGATATTTTTGATCAAATTAAGATAATATTAGTTATATTGGCTTAATTTAATGCATACATATACATTCACTTGATTAATATTATAATCTATAAATTAGATTTTTTATTTTCATGAATCTATATTCTTCTCAAGGAAAAAAAATAGCATACTTAATTCATGAAAAAAATTATGAATAAAATTAAGAAATTTTTATAATAATTTTAAATATTTAATAGTTATAATTTCTCTCCTGATTTGTCAATATTTTAATTTTTATTATTAAAATACTAATTTTAAAAATACTTTTTAAATAAAAAAATATATTATTTATTAATTTAAACAAAAAATTATAATTTATCGTGCGTAACACAAGTATTGCACTAGTTTAAATAAATAGTAAATCAAATTGAGTCATCGTGCGATAATTATTTTGAAATAAATAAAATAATTGGTCTTGGCAATGGTTGAAAGGTTGAGAAATAATTATTAAAATATTTTTTCTTTTTAGGAATTTCAAAAGGACTTAAAAGAGGGTATTGATTGCATGGACGAAGGACGCAAGTCTCCGGCTATGCCTGTGAACTTTCTTCTCTGGTCCCTCAAAATTATATTATTCAAATGACAATGCATTTCACGACATTGCAGTAAATATTGATGATTTACATATCTACTGTAATCCACATAGGACCAATTCCAGATTTTATATCATTTTTCCTAGAATGGGATGCACATTAAAAAAAATGTTAAGATCCATCCACCATTTAAAAACGAAACGAACTACAGATAAGTTCAAGTTTTCTTTAAAAAAAATATTTAACTATCAAAAAATAATCTCTATGATTAGAAGTAATTAACAGTATCATGCTTGCCTACAACATTGTGTTTTTGCGACATGTGATTACTATTTCTTTAATCTCTGTCTTCGTTCATTCTTGTTTTATCCATTAGAACTTTGTGTGATATAACCAAGATAACCCTTGTGAGATTCTAGCCATATTTCCATGATCAATTATACTTGCTGCGAACTCATAATGTTAATTAATCAAGGTAAACATACACCAATGTATATACCATCAATTATTTTTCCCTTTCGTTTGTCGCAGAATCGTATATACTTTGTTCTTTTAATTTCTATTAGAAATCCAACCCTCAACCATTTGGATTTGGTCATAAAAATAACTCATGCATGTACTACTGTATTATAAGTTTGAATCTGTTGGTATTAATTAATATTTAGTTTAGTCCTAAATTGTCCAATTAATATTATAAGTCTACATACAATGCCTTGCCCTAATCAAATTTCAATTACCATTAACAGACAACTCATTCTTAAGATCGACATGGAGAACTTAACTGATCTCCTTAAATTCTTATTTTTTGCTACTCCAAGCCAATTTCGATGACCAATAAATTAATTAGTTCATTCACATGGATGCCATTTCGGTATGTTAATAGTTGGACAATTTAGGACTCAACCGTGGATACATTTCGTAAAAAACAAGGCACAGATTGTCGTTATGGTTTAGAAATACACGTACGAGATTTGTGATATGTTCGAAGAGGAGACTCGGCCGCTGTTTGAACGCAATAGTGAATCAATGCGGTAATTGCTTACTGCAAATTGTGGCCAATTCCGAGAAAACGTGATTTTTCCATCAACCATTCAACAAGATTTTTATAGCTTTTGAAGAATCCAATATCACCTGAATCGTTATTCCTGAATGTGTACATATAGGCAGGGACAAATCAATACATGCATATCTGATATTCCTGGGACATTTCTGTTTTTTTCCCCTCAATACATAAGATATATCCCTGAATCATGAAAAATATCGGCATAAGTATCTTTTTCACAAAAAGAAAAATCATAAATACTTCATATCCTGGTATTTAGCAGAACTACTGCGTCAAAATTAAAATTTAGGATTAAGCCGCGACAACTTAACCCAAGTGGTAGGGCAACCATAGTTGATGCAATGCATTTCAGGTTCAAGCCTAACAACATGCATGTGTCCGCTTCATGTCTCATCGTATTGAGTTAAGATCTGACAAAAGAAAAAGAATTAAAATGGCAAAATTTAATCAACAATGAGTTTGTGTAATAAGCTTAATTATAAGATTTTAGTTATGATAATATCTTGATTAAAATCATATGTTCATAATTTCTAAAGAGAAGTAAAAGTTCGATGTAAAAGACGATTTGATGTAAAGATGTTATGATAATATCTGCATAAGTATCCCATGACTGAAGTATCCCATGACTGGTTCCGTGGAGAAGATGCCACACCCAAGGTCTAAACATCCTGCGTTTGAGACTCATGAGTTTGGGGGGTTAATTGTACCCCTCATGTGAGGTTGATAAAAAAAATAATTAAGTACGAATTAAAGATCAATTTTTTTAATTTAATTAAAAAGAAGTTGAACTTTATTTTTTAATAATATCTGAACTTTTTCCCGTGAGTAACAGCTGAACTTTGATTACAATTTGATTAGCTTTTATTTTCGCCGTACAACTTGTCCAAACGTAAGTTTCCTCTTCTAGCATGACTTTTGTTAACAAGTCCTCGCCTTTTTTTTCCCTGTTCATTCAAATCCTCAGTTTTATCAATTCATTGATTGAACATATGCAAGGAATATTTCTTTTAACTTTGCGGCTGTGGTTTGTCTACAAGGTAAATTATCCTTTAATCATGAGCTATAAAAGAAGCAATGGTTTCACAATCAGCCAGCTCACGGAAGTAATTATACATTAATCATATTTTTTTCAGGTAGATCCTATATTTAATCCACTAAATTTTCACCCAACATCTCTCTTTAGCCAATTAAATTTTTATTTTTATCTATTAGTTCACTCGATTTTTTAAAATCATGTAATTAACTCTTTTAACGTAACGCCGTTATATTTTCCGTTTGAAATTGATGACATGAAATCCAACATGGTCAAATTAGGTTCTTCTTATTTTTTCAATCTAATTATGTATATATACATTTATTAATTAAACTATTTTATAGTCAACCCGAACTTGTGACTAAATTACATATAAACATCCTGAGCTATAATAGAATTAATTGTTTTTGTTCTTTTTTAAAGATCATCCCATATCGTCACCGACTCAGTTAGGCAAACACAAAAATTGTTGAAACCCAAACACAACATAGCACCCGCATGGGAAATAAATTTTTTCCATATTTAAGATTTGAACCTAAGTTTTAGTCCTTTTTTTTGGAAAAAAATAGCCCTTAATCACGTCACTACATCCGTCAGAAAATGATAACTCCTCAAATTGGTTGGCTTGAAATGCAACAAATTAATGGTTCCATAGAAGATTCGGCCGAGAGAATTATTTTATTGACATGTTTATCATGCACGTTGATTACGATGAACTTTCACGTTCAAAAACGCATACAAAGCTAGATTGTAACTCTAATTTAATACTTCTTATGTCCAAGACTAAAGATTGTATAATCCATCCGATAATAGAGTTCAATCATTCACATTCGGAACAAATTCATAAAATTTTGGAAGGCGGCATAGCACTGTCAAACTCTGTCACCAAAAGAATTCCGCCAAATTCTTGATGGCTATCTATGTTTGCTCCAGTCATACATTTGTATTCGGTAGAAAAAAATATTAAAAAGAAATTCGAATCTTGTTGATATCTTTTATTTATTCTTCTTGGCCCGGATTTTCATTTTATAAAACCAATTTTTGTTTCTTGTCATCGCTAAAGTTATAGACCTCTTATTGTTTGTGGTCCAAACAAATTAATTTTCCAAAAATGGGGAATATAAGAAAAGCGAACATATCCCTCAATATCCTAGGCTCTTTCGAATTGGAAATTTGGGCATTCCCATCATTCTGCCATAAATAAGCTTTTGTTATGCAACCAGAAAGACTAATGATACAGAAACCAATCCAAAATGCATAAGAAAAGGTCGTTTAACCAATCCAAAAAGTATTTATTAAAAGGTCGTTTTGGGACTAGAAACCTTTTTCGAAGTATGCCCTACCGATACCACTTATATGGTTGTTAAGGACAGAAGTATATTGTCTAAATAAATAGATAGGATCTAAGAGATTTAACAGTCAAAATAAAGATTGCGAAATAAGCCATTCAACAAATAATAACCACGATTCAATTTATGAAATTGCATACCTAAGTTGATAAATTTTTCATTCAAGTACGAATTTTCGCAATCAAAATGTACCAACGCATCAAAAAATAACGACGCACGCCGTAGAAAAAATAGTGTTGGACGGCTATTTTGCTAAAAAATTCATTGCCGATGTGTGGGGATAAATCTTAAATTGGTGGTTATGAGCTTCTAGCAATGGAATTAGCAACGTGACTATATGAGACGGACACCCCACCTCCTACGTGACAAGACCTTGGAAACCATTTGAGAAATGCAGCAGCACTCCCACAATTTTTGGGGGCCACCGCCACCAGATGTAACAACTCATGGGGGCCGGAATGGCTTCTTCCGACAATGAAGATGGTTGTGGAGTGAAAAAGCTGTGCACGCCGAATATGTATTTGTTTTTAGTAGAATAAGAGTGATCAATAGAATATTTGGTAGATTGAGTAAATTACACAGTAAAAAAATCAGAAAAATTACATGTCTTTTGAAAATTACAATATGTTGAACGTATATAAACAAAAACAATCAACCCAATTGCAGTTCACTTGTTAATTCTAACATCTCCAATCAGGCAAGAATGCTCATCAGCAATTTTTTTGTCTGAATTATTACTGCTGGTGTTTACTTGATTAATTCTTGAAAATTTAAGAAAACATGAAAATTGGCTTATGATTTTTTGCACTTTAGGAAGCTCGAATTTGCAATCTTTTAAATTGTTTTAAATCTCAAAGCTACTTAGTTTTATGGTAAATTAGTCAAAACAACATATTTCAAATTTATTTTTTTCTGAAAATTGGATTAAGTTGAGTATTCAAGTGATCAATATCCAACTTTCAATCTCATCACGTAAGTACGTGTTAAAGATTAGAGCGAGGTCGTTTCAAGATCAAATTGACACGATGGCTTAAACAATTAATTAAAATGATAATTTGTCATGTTGTTAAAGCAATTAACGACCACGAATGTCATTATCACCTTGCTTAGTTCAAGTTCAAACTTCCATTGTTGATTTCTAATGACCACTTAATTAAACAAAACCACTTAAAGCATAAAACCACGAAAAAAATGCCAAAAAATAATAGCTCATTGCATAAAGAGTGTATTATATACGTACGGGTATGCTGTCACTGTAGTGGACAGTTCGAGCAATTGGTGACATGAAAAAAAGTTGCGGCAATTCGTGGTCCTTCAAATTAGAGAGGAGAGATGATTTTATGTATTAAGTCATTAAGTGAGAGCCTTATAAAGTGTATAGTATGATATGATGAAATTTGATGAAGCATCTTTTTCAGCAGAGAAAATCTTCCAATTAAGTTGTACAAATGTGGCTCTCAATGGAAGGTGATGAGGTTGATGACATTATATATAGAAGCAGTGGCTGTTAAAAAACTGTCACACCTGATTGGGACAACACCGATCAATCCAAGAATATGCTCCATAACCCACTTGTGCCACAAACTAAAGTTGTCCCAGACTTTGGAATTGCATTTTTTGATTCACAATTGGCTAATCTAATCCCTTAATCCACCTTATTATACACCTTTTATATGATTGATCTAGCTAATTTAGCTATTCACGTTTTTGCCTTCCTTTTGTCTTCTCGATAAGTCATTTTTTTGACGAGCCCATTGGTGTTTTTATCTTGCCATTTTCGACAAAATATTACTTCTCAAATCATTAATAATGAGTCCACCTTTCTTATAAACTTCGTAATTTACATTCTCAATAGCTTGTTTCCGACCAAAATAAATGATGAGCAACGAAAGATACTTACATTCTCAATGGTTAACAATTCTCCTCTGGGTATATTGATACAAGATTGTCGAGATTTGTTAGCAACTCTAAGCAAAAGTTATTTTTGTGAAAAGGTTAGCTAATTGTGTCATTGCGGTTTTAGGAGCTGATTTGAGTTAATGAAATGATTTGTTTTAGTTGTTCCAAAGAGAAAAGATATTTCTTTTCAATTACTGAAAATATCTATGTTTCTATGCATATTGGATGATTCGAAACATTTGGTCTCTCACACACACATACTTAAATATCTGCGAAAAAAATCTAATAAGTGATGGAGGAAATCGGGTCCTATGATGTCCTTTGATAATGTGGGTATGGAGCTGTGACGCAAATTTAGTTGCCAACAATGGCTGCCCAAAAAAGCCTAAACAAACAAACAAAGAAAGTAATAATTGCACGTGTCAAATGGACATAAGTCCTTGCTTTGGGCTTTGGACACTTCACTTCAAGTGTATCATGTGACCTTTTTACTTAATTTTTGATCATTTGACGTTTATTTATTTATTTATTAGTTGTATAAGCCTTTTTGGCTAAGACCCGATTGGCGTCTTGGTCATTTCGCTTTGTTTAAGTTCTGGCCACAATGACTGCTTTGTCTCCATATTGCATAAGTCCAATGCCTACATAGTCTTCGAAAACGACACAAAGCTGCATTTTGATTTTTATTTTTCATCAAAACTGCATTTTGAGTTCGGTTAATCGTGACATAATTTTGTAAACCAAAAATTATCGCAAAGATACTCGAATTCTCAAAGAACTTTTTGCGTAACAATATGCTTGGTTTTCAGCGCTTGTTTGTTGTTGCAAATAGCAACTAACATAAAGGGAAAATATATATTTTTTTCGAAATTCATGTTGTTTACTTTTTATTATTTAATCTCCTATTTCTTGTGTAATATTTTCTAAATATCATCTTTTAACAAATTGACACAGTGTAAATGTATAAACAAAGCACTAGATAGGGTCAAATCAATAGAAAAATTTTATTAATGAGCAAGTAAACTTCCCACAACGTTTTCTTAAGTTATTTATATGAAGGAAACCTTAAAACAACAACAAGCATAAAGCAAAGTCCACACAAAAATAGGAAAAGAATAAAAAAGATTATAGCCTAAAACTTTAAGTGGCCAAAAAAAAAAGTTTTAAATGACATTTTTTGTATTGAAAGCTAAGTTTCAATGATAAACCGATTGAAACCATTGTAAATTGATATATTGTGCGTCTCATAACTTCATTATGTAAAAATTATGGCTCTTTGAAGTTTTGTTGTGCATTAAGCCCGTTTAGATCTCACCTTTTTTTTTTCTAATCTCATTTGAATCTCTACCTGTCCAAACGATCGAAGCCCAGGAGCTTCCACGTTACAAATGGAATCCACTAATTAGGTTGTATGATTAATCATGGATGTATCTTTTAAATGAATGTGTATCTAAAAATGGTCGTTTATTGTTTTTGCTTTATTAATCATGATTAGAGCTAAACATTGGGCATTATTGATGACTTTTTTCTTTTGAGTTAGTGTGTTCAGGTCGTATTCCTATACTGGGATGATTGTGTGTAACTTTTTGTCTTAATCATCACTTTTTAACTCTCTTTTAGAAAGTAAGGTTCTTTAGCTAATCGTGCTCATTTCGTGCTTGTTAAGGTCTGACATTAAGTCATAATTTGTAAGTTATTTTATATTAAATGTATAGTTAAAGAACTTCAAATTGTTTTAATTAATTAGTGGGTGTTCATCTCCCCAGAAACTTTGCTTCTGACCTAAAATGTGGCAAGTTGTTAATTAAATTAATTAGCTATTGTTCCCATCTGTCTGTGTAATAGTGTGCATACTGTTTGTACCCAAAAAAAGTTGGTCGCACATTTTACAAACCAAATAAAAAAGCCTAACCACATATAAATTAAAACCTAACCTTTAATTTTATTAGTTTGCCAGTCTTTTCAAATTAGCTTATTATGTTCTATATGCCTAACCTTTTCATGAGCAAAAAAAATACACCTAACCTATTAGACAAGTATATTATATGGTTATACAATGTGGATTTCAATACCACGTATTAACATTCATTAATTTCAATGCTAGACATCATTTAACAGACTTTTTAAGTAATAAATTATAACAAAGATAATAATTGGTGAATATTTTAAAATGTTACTTGTAAAATTGATAAAAAATTGAAGGAATATATTAACTAGAATTGTTTCCAATACAAAAGGGTCGCGAGTTCAATTCTCAATGGTTAATTTTATTAGGTGTTTGTGGATTTAGCACTATACATATACTTCTATCAAGCCCCATCAACAACTTACAAAGCAGCTACCATTATAAAATTATTTTGAATGCTATAATTAAAAAAAGAAAAGAAAAGAATGCTATAATTGATTTTTTAAAAAAAAAAACTAAATATGAAAATTTGAAAAGACCAACTAAAAACAATAAAATCATACTTGTCAATGTTGTGAAACCAAATAAATAAATAAATAAAACATTGCCTCTTCGTGTTTGGTCTTTAACGCGTGGATTTATTATCATCCTTCCATCATCAGATATATATCCATTCCATTTTTTTAGTCAATCAATATTGTGACACAACTTCAACTTGTTATTAAGTTTTTTATAAACAATTTAATTAAATCATCAACTAAAAAAAATTACGTTTGGACGCACAAAACAAGCGGAAGTCTTAGGATCATAACCAAAACGTGCATCCAGGGCCGGCTCAAAAGTGTTTTCGGCCCTAGACAAGATTAATTTAGGGGCCCTTTTAAATATATATATATATATAATAAAATTATTTCAAATTTATTTTTCTTTTTTATATGAAAAATTCCGAACAATTTATAATATACTTAAATTATTTAATTTTTCTTTTGTCATTGTTGGACATAAATAATATTTATTTAATTTTGATTTTAAAAACCGTTTTAAATTGAAACTAACGTAACAAGAATTTTAAAAAAAGGAAATTCTAATACCCTTCATATAAATCAAGAAGTTAAATAATAATTCAAATCTACTAATACTATACTTTAAAATTAAAAAGAATGAAAATTTCAATCAAAAATTTGAAGTAATATCTGAAAACTAAAATACCTTGATTCCTTTATATTTGCATTTTGTATGAAATTAAATTCAAATTTATATGTAATAATAATAAAGTAAAAAAAAGAGAAAAATCTTAGTTTGTGGGCCCCATATTAAGCCCAATTTTTCTTTATTGCCACCCCTTGCCAAAAAAAGAATGACACAGCTTTTTTTTTCTAAAACAATGAAAGAATGACAAAAAAAGGCTTTTTTTGGTTTCTGTCAACCATTTCAATACAAAAAGTTGATCAATTCAGAGGCCCTCTAGCTCAAGGGGCCCTAGGCCTTTGCCTAGGCTGCCTACCCCTCGAGCCGGCACTGCGTGCATCGAAGCATGGTCCTGCTAGCTGTTAACCAATCGGATTCCGGCCCCGGGCCCTTCTTTCCCACTTCCAATCAAGTGCAAATATGTTGAAATATAAGACAAACTCAAGTGAAGAAGATATATTTTGAAGACTAAAGAGCCACCAAACTTAATAACTATGAGGTGATTTGATTTATTACCAACCCAGTCTAGCCTCTCCAAACACCATCGGCCTATATCCAGTCTTTTAGTTAAATCAACTTCTCATATTGAATTGGTTATCTTATACACATAACTGCAGTTAATGTTCTAATTTGTGATAGTTGCTCACTCTTATAATAAGCAAATTTTTATGCAGCATCTTTTAATTCATGACTTGCTGAGAAAGTAACGTTGTTGCTAAAATGAGTTAATTTGATTAGTTGCTTGCAATAGGGTGTTTGTGAGTTTGTAATAAATTACCAAATTTGCAGAATTAAATTGCATAAATACATGCGCGACGGTACAATATGCATAAGAGCCTACGTTAAATTAGAGATATTGATATATTTGTAAGAATATAATCGGCATGTTTGGCACACAAGTACATCGCATTTTAGAAGCATATAGTAGAAAAAATATATAATATACTTGTTTAATAAATAATTATTAACATATAACATATGAACACTTTTTTTAAATATTTTATCATGTAAACTATTACTATTGTCTTCATTTATTATTATCTTCCAATTACATAATTTTTAAAAAAATAATAAAATTAATATATCACTTATTCTTATATAAAATAAAAAATTTACATCATTATTAATTTTATAATTATAAATTATAAAAACTCTTATATACTACATATTAAATATAAAAAATGTTACGATTACTCTGTCAAAAAAGCTAATTTAACGTTGAAATAGTTGATATGTAGCGTTAGTGTGTATTTGTTGCATGTTTGCAGCATATATCTGCCAATAAATTATCAATCAATCACTATCGGCAAACTCAAAAGTCGTGCTAAAATAAACTATAAGGACCACGAAAATTTAGATATCTGCCCACTTGTCCTTCTTTTTAACAAAACAACATATATATCGCCATTAATCCCTGGCCGTTTCCTCCACAAATTCACTCTGCATTTCATTAAATTGTATCGTTTCCTTCTTTTTTTCGTGTTTTTTTTTTCTTTGTGCATGTGTAACCATCACTTCGATCTCCGATTTCTCGTAATGCAGACTAAGATTAGGACCGAGATGGGTTTGTTGATAACTTCATGCTGCTAATTTAAAATCATTGACCGTTGAAAATTATAAAATTGAAAGGTACGTAAGCCTAACATTCTAATAAATCCAGCATCAGCGAGTGGAGAAAAAGAAGTCGCTGTTGTAAAACTAAAAAAATATACTATCTTTGTCTTAATTTAATAGGTATAGTTTTTATTTTGAATATTTTAAAACATAAGCACATTTTTTTTGTTACATTTATTATTAATGAAGTTATAAGTTTGTTCCTATTTAATTTTTATTTTAACTAATTTATTAATTACAAACACAATTAGTCAAATGTTATAAATGAAAAATTGTATAGAATTAAATAATTTTAACTACTAAAACTATTATTTCTTAATTTCCGTAAAAAGTAATTAGTGTCTATCAAATTGAGACAGAGGGAGTAGAAAGTTTAAGTTTAAGTATGCGATAACTAGATCAAAGAGAAATGAATAAAAGAGAGATATAAAGGGAGAAATGAGGGAGAGTTTTATTAATCTCTTTTGTATTTGATACCTACAATACCACATAAGAAAACCTATTTATAGGAGTGGTAGGTACATGTCTTCATTCAACATAGAATTTGATTAACTGAAGAATTAAAAGTCTTCATTCAATAAGACCTATGTAACTCAAGACTTATAGTTAAAGAATCAATGCACTTCAATAGACATCCATTCAATGCATAAGTTTCAAAACATTGCCCCTTTGATGTTTATTGTAGTATGGAACTAATTGCGCTTGAGACTGCCTCATTAAAAACCTTGTTAGGAAAACCCAATGGGAAAAAACCCAGGTCAAGGGAAAAAGAGTACATCAAGCAATTTTCTCCCCTTCATGTTGACATCTCTTCGTCAGTAATATCAATTGAGCTCTCTGAGACGACGCATACCAATTTTGTGAACCAATTTCTCAAATGTTGATGTTGGAAGTGCCTTTGTGAATAAATCTGCCAAGTTATAACTAGAACGAATCCGGTGCACGTTAATATCTCCTTTTTGCTAAAGTTCATGAGTGAAAAAGAACTTTAGTGAAATGTATTTAGTTTTGTCTCCTTTAATGTAGTCTCCTTTGATTTGTGCAATACAAGCAGCATTATCCTCATACTACACCGTTGGGCTTTATTTTATGTGTGAAAGACCACATGTTTCTCGAATATGCCGAATTAAAGATCTCAACCATACACATTCATGGCTTTCCTCGTGAATTACCAAAATTTTAGTATGATTAGATGAAGTAGCAGTAAGTGTCTGTTTTGTAGAGCGTCATGATATAGCAGTATCATACAAATAGGTTGTAACAACATCCATTAGATGCATTTGAAGTCCTTCTGATATTGCCAAACTAAGTAAAAATCGAAATGTAATTGCATCTATCACTGGAGAATATGTCTCCTCAAAATCAAAGCAGGCCGCCTTAAGGAGAATCCTTGGGCCATAATTCGTGCTTTGTATCTCATTACTTCATTTTTCTCATTTCGTTTTCGCACAAATATCCATTTATAGCCTACAGGTTTAATATCATCGGGTGTGTGAGTAATAAGTCAAAAAACATGGCGTTTTTTAAGTGAACTTAGTTCTATTTGAATTGTGTCTTTCCATTTTGGCCAATCATTTTTACGACGACATTCGTCAACAGATTTTGGCTCATGATCCTCATTTTCTTCTATAATTTCAAAAGCTACTACATATGCAAATACGTTGTCCATAACAATTTCATGGCGGTTCCAACTTTTCCTGAAGTGACATGACTTATCGAGATCTCTTCATTATTATCATTTTCAGGTACCTGAATTTCTTTTGTGTTTATTTCATCCGTTATGTCAAGTATCATTGTCACACGCACTTCAGGAACAACTTCAGAAGCGCCAACTTGCATACTTTGCTCCTTTTTCTTTCATGGATTTTTATCTTTGAAACCGATAGGTCTACCACGCTTCTGGTGTGCTTTAGACTCATTTGCTTGTATGTTTGCAATTTTTCCGTTGGGGACATCAATGTGAATAAGAGCATTTACGGCCGGAATATGTGATTTTGTTACTTTTTTAACATCAATAAATGCACCAGGCAACTGATTTGCAACATTTTACAAATTTATTATTTTCTGAACTTCTTGTTCACATTGGTTTGTTTGAAGATCAAAATGTACCAACAATGATGTATTCCATGAAATTTCTTATTTTTCTAGATTTTGTTTCTCTCCTCCTAATGCTGGGAAAATTGTCCCATCAAACTGATAGTCGAAAAATTGTGCCGTGAAAAGATCCCCTGTCATGGGTTTGAGGTATTTAATAATTAATGGGAATTCAAATCCTACATAAAGTCCCAGTCTCCTTTGGGTGCCAATCTTAGTACGATATGGTGGAGCAATTGAAACATAAACTGGCAACAAAAAATTCTTAGATGGGAAATGTTTCTTTCGTGACCAGTGACAAGTTGTGATGGAGAGTATTTATGATATGTAGTTGGTCTTACACAAATAAGTGTTGATGCATGTAATATGACATGTCTCCAAGCAAAAATTTGGTAACTTTGTTTTCATAAGCAAAGGCCTTACAATCAATTGAAGCCTTTTGATAAAAGATTCGGCTAGCCCATTTTGGGTGTGAGTATGGATAACGGGGTGCTTTATAGTAATCCGAGTTGACATGCAATAATTATCGAAAGCTTGAGATGTGAACTCTCCTGCATTGTCCATATGTATTTTCTTGATTGGATAGTCATGAAATTGTGTTCGTAATCGAATTATTTGAGCAAGGAGACTTGCAAATGCAATATTACGAGTGGACAATAGACAACATGTGACCAACGTGTAGATGCATCTATTAGTACCATAAAATACTGAAATGGACTACATGATAGAGCAATAAGCCCACGTATGTCTCCTTGGATTCGTTCTAAAAATGCAGGAGACTCAACATCAAATTTCATTGGGGATGACCTAATAATTAATTTTTCTTGAAAACAAGAAGCACAAGGAAAATCTTTGGACAAAAGAATCTTTTGACTCTTCAAGGGATGTCCATATGAATTTTCTATAATTCTTAGCATCATTATCGAACCCAGATGACACAACCGATCATGCCAAACAATGAAATCCCTTGGATATGATGGTCCTTTGTTTATCACCATATTGGACTCAATCATTTTTACAAAAGTGTAATATAATCCGGAAGGATATGCTGGTAACTTTCTAACACATGTTTCTTGTCCGAGACAAAAGACGTGATGTAAAGATATTCAACATCATTTTTATTTGTTGTCTCAATATGGTAACCATTTGATGTATATCTTTGAAATTCAAGAGATTTCTTTTCGATTTACTAGAAAATAGAGCATCATTTATTATAAACTTGGTACCATTGGGCAATGAAAAACTAGCTCTTTCGGTTCCTTTGATAAGATTAGCAACACCAGATATTGTGCTAACATTAGCTTCAGCTAAAATGAGCTAAGAAAAATATTTATTATCTTTGAGAATGGTGTTTGTTATGTCACAATCCACCAAACAAAGGGTTTCACCACTTTCATTACCACCAATTGAGTTATTTGTGTGCCCCATTTTTCTTCATAAATTAAAATGATATAAAGATTAAAAATTAATTTATAGAAAACATACTTATGATAAAATATTTCAAAGTTTATATTAACTAGAAGCAAAACCATATTACTAAAAAAATAAAAATTACAAAGCACACAAAAAAATAGTAACACATCACTAAAAACATACTAATAATATCTTCTCATGAGATCACCCCTTTTAAACTTCATTGACATTTTCAATGTCAACAAAGAAATCTGCACATCCAAGTGCGTGAAATCATTTTGGCCATGTTCAACAAAATGTCTCTAGTTCTCCAAACATAGTTTGTCTCTATACTTTTCCCTTTTTTTTTTTTATTGAGGCTTGAGAAAGATTAACAAAATGCTTAGGCGCACGACATGTACTTCTCCAATGTCCTTTCATGCCACAACTATGACAAGCGTCTTCATTTTTTTGGGTACTTTTTGATTCATTATATTCCTTCATGTTTTCCCCCATTATTCTCTATAGTCCTCTTATGAAATGATTCTTATTATAAGAACCACGACTGAGACCACGACCATGATTAGGACCACGACCTCGTCCAAAACGTTGACCTCGCCATGTATTATTCAAAGTTACATTATTTTCTTTAAGGATATGCGAGGATCCAACAAGGCGAGCTTGAGGATTTTTCATCAAAAATTCATCATTTTTTTCAGCAACAAGAAGACATGATACTAACTCAGAGTATTTCTTAAAGCCTCGCTCTCTATATTGTTGTTGGAGGACCAAATTAGACGTATGAAATGTGGGAAATGTCTTTTCCAAAATATCCTCATCCGTGACATTTTCTCCACACAATTTTAATTGAGACGTTATTTTAAACACAACAGAATTGTACTCGCTTACACTTTTAAAATCTTGCAAACGCAAATGCATCTAATCATAGCCAACTTTTGGAAGTATCACTATCTTTTGATGGTCATATCTATCTTTCAAGTTAGACCAAATGACATGTGGATCTTTAACTGTTAAATATTCAACTTTTAGGCCTTCATGAAGATGATGGAGTAAAAATATCATGGCCTTTGTGCGATCTTGTACAGATGATTTATTTCCATCTTTTATTGTATTTCTAAGGTTCATAGCATCAAGATGGATTTCAGTATCAAGAGTCCATGCCAAATAATTATTTCCGAAAATGTCAAGGGCAACAAACTCAAGCTTTGTAAGATTCAGCATTCTAAAATATAAGACAAAAATAAAATTGATAAGATTACAATAAATAATATGAAAAATAAATAAAATCAATTATTAATAAGATTACGATTGTAGAAGAAGGTGGAAATTAAATTACATATAGTGAACCAAATTCATATATGCTAACAGTAAAATAATGCATCAATATATTAAACATATGAATACATAACTTTATATGAAACATGCACGAATGTATATAAATGTATATATCAACCAAGAAACAAAGAAACAAACTAAATGAATTAAAAAAGAATATATAATTGGATGTTTCAGAAGAATTGGTAATACCTATAGGAATATTAGTTAAAGCTCGTGTTGATAACGTATTGTAAAACTAATAAAATATAGAAAGCTTAAGCTTAAGTATGTGATAACTAGACCAAAGAGAAATGAATAGAAGAGAGATATAAAGGGTTAAATGAGGGAGAGTTTTATTAATCTTTTTTGTAATTGATACCTACAATACAATGTAAGAAGACCTATTTATAGGAGTGGTAGATATATGTCTTCATTCAACATTGAATTTAATTAACTGAAGAGTTAAAAGTCTTTATTCAATAAGATCCATGTAACTCGAGACTTAAAGTTAAAGAATCAATGCACTTCAATAGACATCCATTCGATGCATAAGTTTCATAACAGTCGCAGGGTCACTTCAATGCTAATTAATTTATACTTGGCATATATTATTTTTATTCTAAAAAATTAAATTTAAAATTAACATTATACACATTCAGGATTCGTTTGTTAACAACAACATATAGCATTTTTAGTAGAGTATATAGTATATAACATTTTATTAAAAGATGTATACTATATACTATATGTTATATACTTAGTGTCAAACGAGCCGCCAATTATTTGAACCAATTCCAAATTAGAGTCTTTTAATTGTTCAATTATTTATTTTTTGGCTGAAAGGGTGTCGAAGGTTCTGTTGAAAAAGTAAAAACCTTAATGAACATATATTTGAACATTGCACTCATGATCATGTTCGAATGATGAATGGATGAAATGAGTATCTAATTAACTTGATGTCTTCAGTACATAGACAAAAACGAGGTTTGTAACATCAAAAAAACCATCATGACATGCTGTTATTTTCAACTGATTAAGCGGGCTGGGACCTCGGCTGTCTAGTTTCCATTGATGGAAGAGTTAAGTTCATGCATCTCTTGCGTTGCCTGCTTGTATCGCTAAAAGTTGGACGAATTTTTGCTTGCAACGTCAAAAGAAGTCGATACCTTGTTGGCCTCCATGGCTCCATTCCACTTCAACACTATTTGCTATGCATCTCCAAATTTCTGAAATTTACGATCTATTCATGCGTAGTTTGAATGGATAGTTTGTTTTTCAATTAATTGAGTGGTGGCCTCCAAAGACTGGATCTGACGATAATTAATTAATATTTACGGTTAAATATTCTAGGTTTAATTTTTGAAAGAAGTGGGGGAAAGTACAGATATGTTGTAAAACAAGCATAGAAATGTTTGTTGGTGAGACCCATATCATAACACGATAGTAATTCTTATACCATAGTCTCGCATCTTATTCTTCCTTTTTCTTAGTCTTTCATTTGTCTAATTCCTTGTTAATTATTCATGATATGACGCAGCCAAGAATGGATCGTATCAAGTGTGGACACAATCTAAATAAAAGATATTTATGCGCCAAGAATGTAAAATCACATATAATTGAATGTTTAAAACATGTCATAACACATTGTTGTCGTGCGTCTGGATAGATTATGATCCTAGGATTGCATGATTAACAAAGGAATCTTGAATCTTCATTATTTTCACGATTCAGACAAAAAAATAATCATTCTAAATTATTTTACCTGTTCGTGACAATACAGATTGATTGGATTAAGAAAAGAAATGACAGTTATCAGGAAATTTGGAACCTGTCGCTAGATATTGTTACTGTCATTTATTTAGATTTTAAATATTCATTCAATCATGTCACTTATGATTGACTGAAGCTATTTTTTTTTGTAATTCACAAAAACAGAGGGTGATTTATTTATTTAAAACTAAATTGTTCTATAAATGCTTTCTACTTGTAGGAACAACTAACAAAATGACGAGAAGTAATGGGTGTAACACAGTACGAGCGTAGCCGTCGGGGCAGGCCTTAGTATGGGCCAATTGCCCAATTTCTTAGGGAGACACTTCATTAGGGAAATCAGGAGGCCCTAGCTTTGGAATTTGGTTAGACTAGAATGGCAACTGGCCCATTTCTTATGTCTTTTTTGTTTATTTTTTTTAAAGGATATCAATCATAGTCTCACACACTCGCACCAGGCCAAGAAATTTTAACTCGTTAAAAGACCAGATTCAAATTGAGTTAATTATGTTATATGCCTTAAATAAAATTTAATTTTGATAAAAAAAATCAAAGTTTGATAATTAGGTGAATGTTATTTTTTATAGTTTTGGTTTTGCCATATGCTATTTTTTTGAAATTTGATCTTAAAAATACCATATTCACTCAAATAAAAGTCATTTTTTTACTCATTTTTTCAATTTTTTTTATCTTTCTCCTAATTTCTCTCTCTTCCTCTCATCTTCTACTCTTGTTTCTCTCTCCTCTTTCCTTATTGTTCCTCTCTCACCCGAAACCCTAGCCGCTCCCCTCCGCCACTTCTCTCTTCTTCTCTCCCTTCTCTCCTTCATCTTCTCTTATTATTCCTCAGTTATGCTCTCTTGATCTCGGTTCTCTCCTCTCATCATTCATCTCAGCTTCGTTTTCTCCTCTTTCGATCGTCTCCCTTTCCCGTCCGTTTCGCCTCCTCATCGGTCTCTCTTGTAGTCTTTGTCTCTCTCCTCATCGGTTTGTGGTGGAGGCTAGTTGTAATATCCCGCTCGTTTCAGCTATGTTTCCTATAGTGATGGTCTTTGATGCTCTATAAGGATGAACATGTGTAGGTTGGTGTTGTAGAACCTTGAGAGTGACGATTTTCGAGAATGGATAATTCGAGTTAATGACATAAGTAACTTGAGTTGTGTTACCCCTATACAACTCGAGTTAGCCAGAATTATAACTCGAGTTAGGTGAGATCCATATAACTTTAGTAAACTCTTGTGTAACTCGAGTTATCTATGCAAAAGTGGAACGACGCGTTTTGGTGTTCTTCGTCTTTAAGAACCCCAAACCGACAGAAATTCGTCATTTGCTCCACTTCTCTTCCTCCAGACGCTCCCAAACTCTCTCAAGTTGTTCCTCAACACTCCCTTTGGGTTTCTTGAGGTAAGATTCAGTTTCTAATCCTTTCTTTCCTATGTTTTCTTCAAGATTATTCATATTAAGGTTTTAGAATAAAATGGGTTTGAATCACTTCGGTTTGGGTGATTCCGAGTTGTTTTGATGGGTTTAGGTATAGATTTGTGTTCAGGAAATTAATTAGAGTCAATGTATGCGTTTGTAAGTGATGTTGTCAGTTGCATTGAGAGATTGGTCAAATTGGGTAAATCTGGGTAAGTGACTTACTCGAGTAAGCATTTTGGATAACTCGAGTAAGATAAGCCAGGATTTGCTCGAGTTATGTTTTGATCAACTCGAGTAAAATACCCAGGATTTACTCGAGTTATCTTTTGATCAACTCGAGTAAAATAGCCCAAGATTTACTCGAGTTATTTCTAACTAACTCGAGTAAAATAGACTACGTATAACTTGAGTTAGCTTCTGACTTACTCGAGTAAACCGTGATTCTGAGGGACAAAACTGTGACCTTTTATATTTGGTGATTTCTGAGAGTTCCGGTAAGAATTTGGGGATTCTGACTTATGAATGTCTAGTTGGTAATCCCAACAGTCTTTGAGGATTGTTTTATAATTTGTCAAGTCTCGGGGACTAAAATATAATTTTACACTGGTCAAAAACCAAAATGTAATTTTATGTTGATTGTATATTTTGGGTCGAAGGTGATGGATTCACTCCTAATATAGATTTTCAGTGACTCCGAGGGTCAATATCTGCATTTGCATACTATGCATTGGTACTGCCACAGTACCACATTTTGATATATGTTTTGTCTATGTTTGTTACAACTTCGTGTGCCTGCCATTATGAGTAGCCACTCACTAGCGGTGTTTGACTGGGTCCTCAATGTTGGATACCAGGTGAGTGAAATGGCAGCTTCAGACACATATGTTGTGTCTTCAAAATTGGATATATTATTTTTGATATGTCTTTCTATGATATGAAATTGGACTAATAAGTATTGGGTTAATCAATAATCTGGACTATGTGATTATTAATAACCAACGTTTTCCTATGAAAATTATAAAGTATATATCGGTATATATATATACAAGTTTATTTTGTAAATGATGGAATAAAGGAAAAGATGATGCATGATTGTATGTGGAATACTACGTATATAACACTTTTACATGGGGACATCTATGCTACAGGGTCGAAGTAGCCTTTGGTATACCAATGCTTTATTATGACCCTAGTTATCGGGGGTAATGGGATAACCGTGTATCCAGGCCAGATACACGCTTTTATGAGCAGTCAGGTGGCAGAGTCAACACTGCTATATGGATATGGAAATATTTCAAGGTCCCTTACTATGAATTCACAAGTATATGTATATATTGTCTGAATGCATCATCTTTTCAGAAAATGTACTATGTATATAGTGTGTATACTATATGATATATATGTATATGTACGGTATTTTGAAAAAGGGTTTCAAACCAGTCTTTGTAAGGCACGTATGAGGCGATCTGAAGTGTTATTTCCTCACTAGGGATTCTTATCCCTTTTTCTTTTGTTGTCTATGTTAACCTTCTTTCATAGGTGACATTTTGTACGCTCAGCATTTGATCAGTGTCTCGGACCTAGTGAGACACTTTTGCTATAGTGAGTGTCCTGGTTCAGACTCTACTTTGTTCTGTCATAGAGCTCCACATTGGACTATTGTTGGATATTGGGCTACACTTGTGTATTTTGGGATTAACTCTTATTATTTTATATTTTATTAATATTTTTGCTATATTGTATATATATATATATTGATATTTATATATAAATGGTTTTCTTTCATTTATAAACATTTTTATAAATTTTTTAAATAACTATTTGGATAAGTCGGGTAGAATGTATGTACACAGAGGCTTGTGTGGGATGGATCGGTCTTCCACAGACGGTTCGCCTCGTACGCCGGTTACGGGCCCGACTATGGGTCGTGACAATGTCCACCCTTAATCTTTCCAATAAATCATGTAGTCCAACTGATGTAATATTGATGATATCAATCAAAATTTGACCAGCTTTAGGTTCAACAATGCAAAAAAGTGTTTGAATGAGCATTGATTTCCCACTGCCTATCCACCCTACAATACCAATTCTCATTACCTCGAAGATATACACCTAAAAGATTCAAACTTTGGACTTTGGCAATGTTAAAATTGGGCAATGAAAATGACTCTAATTTTTGCAATTATTTTGAAAATTGAAGCTTTCTTGCCTTCTTATTATATGGCAAGTTTGGCATGGATGCCACAATCTGAACAGTTCAATAAATAGCAGTAATCAAATTTTTGGCCATGCCTTAAATTACACAACATGAAAAAGAACTTAAAGCTCTTTATAGATAGCAATTTTAAAGATACCAAAACAAAAATATTATGGAAAATTACCTCTTTAGCCAACTGATTCTGATGAAATACAAATCCTACATACAAAATTGACATATCCGGTCAAAGGAATCAAGAAAAAGAGCATAACTTTACATTGCAAAGACAGACATTGCATCAGGTTTTGATTCACTTATATAATATTCAACACCTCAATAGATAAAAATTCACACATGGCATACAAAAAAGCAACAACTACAATAACAATGTTATGCTATGCTATTTCTTTTCCCCTTAGATAAAAAAAATTTATACTCTGAAGAAGAACAAACAGACAACAAATTTCAATACAATCACCAACATCCAAATTGCAGACAGAAAAGCAGTCAGGAAAACAAAATGCAGATGGGAAATGAGAGCAACACAAGCCACAATGAAGTTAAAGAAAAACCAACAAATTCAACAAATGCAACACATCATGTTGGGACATTTAATCAAATATATAGCATACAAAAAG
>CAODLS011127763.1:0-14740 GCA_948243855.1 Flueggea neowawraea
CAACCCATAAAAAAAATAATTTTAATAGTAAATTTAGATAAAAGAGAGTTAACATTTTTTTAATATATAACTACTATCTTATTCAATAATTTGTATCTGTTTTCCAACATGAGATTTTTTATATTTCCATCACTCCAATACACTTTTTAATAGTCTTTTGGGTTGTTGAGCTACTTTTTTCATTTTAGCACTAACGAAACCAATTGAAGGTGTTAACGGAGTGAAGTCATGGCCAGGGAAAAAAAAAAGGAACTCAACCTTAAGTGAATTGTGCTATGTGGCACAAGGCTAGTGGTGGCAATAGGAACTGGGTTGCCGCAAAATTTTGTCCCGAGAAAAGGTTGAATTTTAAAATTCTACGTGGACCATAATTTCCTCAAACAAATAGGAAAAATAAAATGTTTATTACAAAATAGAATACCCAATCTCACAAATTCTCCAAAGTTTTCAACTATTAAAATACCAGAAAAAAATAAACACATCTTAAAAATACCAATTTTTGCAAGAAATTGAAACATTTTTGTGACAAATTGATTTTTTCACGAAAAAATGACTTATAGCGAGAAAACAATTTTTTTTTCAAAAAGAAATCATTAATATAAATATCTATTTTTTTCAAAAGCTGTACAATGGTGTACACAAATGTACAAAAAAAAGTTCTCAATTTTTTATAAGTTGATTTAATGAATTATCAAATGATGGTGCCACAAATTTGTAATATTTTTTTAAAAGTTAAGCTGCTTTATTATTGTATACATATATACGTAGATTTTTGTTAGTGTACACGATATTTAAAATTTTTAATTTTTTTAATGTTTATCAATTTGGTGTAAAAAAGTTTAATTCTACAAATGTGTATACAACTTGAAATTTAAGTTTTCAAAAAAAGTCCAACGGTGTTATTTTACAAAGTTAATGACTAATTTATCAAACCTAAAGGACCAATAGTCCAATTTTGCATCCTTGCCAAATTTGTCTTCTTCTTCCTCCCACAACTAGGGTTTGAGAAACCCTAGTCGCCGCCTCTCTCAATTTTGTTATGTTCAAGGCGACGCCTCTGGTTTCAAAGTCAAGACACGATAAGGGCAGAGATCGAATGCCAGCAACGAAGATGGAATGTGATTGGCGGAGGCCGAAGGCGAGAGAGGGGAGCGGCATTTAACGACCAAGCATACTGATGAAGAGAGAGAAATAAGGCGGGAGAGGTTAGGAGGGACAGAAAGATAAAGCAACAGAGGAATAGCCGAGCAAAGAATGATCAAGCACAGTGATGGAGGGAGAGAAGAGAAAGTGATGGAGCGAGAACGTGAGAGGATCAAAGAGAGAAACGACGAGAGAGAAGAAAAAGTGAGAAAATCAAGGAGAGAAAGTTGGTTTTATCTGATTAAATTTGGTATTTCGTCGATTTAGTTTTAAAATTGTGACATTTGTAAAAAAGAAAAATTGAGCATATTTCTATTTGAAATTTTTAAAAACATGTGGTCCTATTTGTACAATTTTGTACTTTAATTATGGCAACATGTGTAATCAACTCAAACAAATATGGGAATAGAGGTATGTTGGATCAAGGGTGATCAACATTAAGTTCCTTTTGTGTTTTGAAGATGTGCAAAACATTTAAGTTGAAGAAAACACGTTGGAAAACCCAGAGTTGCAAAACAAGCCACTGCAAGTGCTTCACGTACGTCAAAAGTATGTCACGTACGTGAGATAGGGTCTGAAGAAAAGCAGAAGCTACTGGAACCCTCTGAAGCACGTTTCACGTATGTAAGAAAACTTTCACGTGCGTGTGTTGTAATTGACGTACGTCAGATATATGTTAACGTACGCAAAGCTTGCTCAAAGATAATCAACGTACGTGAGATAAAATGCCAACGTACGTGAGCTGCAAAAATACCCAGATAACGTACGTAAGGAAAGCGTGACGTACGTGAGAATGTCACAGACAGTTGCAATTGGCAGAAACAGTATCCAACGGCTAGTTTCTCAACACCAACGGTCAAATAGCTTGGAGAAGCTATAAATACATCAAAGAAGGGCAGAAAAATATGGATCATCATAAGGTTTCAAGTCCAAAACATTTTTATCATTCCATCACCCCCAAAACACCAAATTCAAGCTAGAGAGAAAATCAAGAGCATTGTGTAAACACATGTAATCTAGCATAGAGCTTCATTTTTGTAAATGTTTTTGTATACACTTTGAGAGTGTGGGGAAGGTTGGTTGTGAACCTATGAAAAACACCATTGCAATGGCCTTAGATGTATGAGCCGTAATCAACCTCAATGGTCTTAGAGGTATGAGCCATAATCAACCTCAATGGTTTTAGAAGTATGAGTCGCAATCAACTTTGTTGGCTTTGGAGGTATGAGCCGTAATCAACCTTGTTGGCTTTAGAGGTTTGAGCCGCAATCAACCTTGGTGTAAGGCTTTGTTGGATTGAGCCGTAATCAATCTCCGATAGTGAAAAAGTCTAAGTGAGACTTAGGTAGTAGACGTAGGCATGGTTGGTCGAACCACTATAAAAATATTGTTGTTGTTTTTCTCGGCTCACTCCAACTCGCTTCCGCTCTCCAAACTTAACCAAGGCATCCTCGGAAAAATTCTCCAACAAGTGGTATCAGAGCGGGTCTCCGTTCTATAAGGCTTAACATCCTTGGAGCAAAAATCCTACATTAATGGAGATGCTAAATTTGGTATTATCTTTTCAACTCTTTCAACTCCTCTCATTTTTATTAATATTGTTTTGTTTTAAATAGTGGGAGAAAACAAAGTTTTAAAAATTATGCACAAATCATTTTTAATAGGGAGAGAAATGATATTTTCAAAATATTTCAAATAATGTGCAAATTATTTTCAAAGAAGGGGACAAAAGAAAATTTTGAAAATTTGTATAAATTATTTTTGATAGGGGGAGTCATGATTTTAAATTCTTGATATGATCACATATGTTTATATGTTCCTAACCTCTTGACAAGGATGAAATCCTTGATCAAAAGTTGTTGCTTTAATGTAAGCGCTTAAATTCTTCAAAGTTTTGACATCATAAAAAAGGGGGAGATTGTTGGATCAAGGGTGATCAACATTAAGTTCCTTTTGTGTTTTGAAGATGTGCAAAACATATGAGTTGAAGCAAAACACGTTGGAAAGCCCAGAGTTGCTAAACAAGCCACTGCAAGTGCTTCACGTACGTCAGAAGTATGTCACGTACGTAAGATAGGGTCTGAAGAAAAGCAGAAGCTACTAGAACCCTCTGAAGCACATTTCACGTACGTAAGAAAACTTTCACGTACGTGTGTTGTAATTGACGTACGTCAGATATATGTTAACGTACGCAAAACTTGCTCAAAGATTATCAACATACGTGAGCTGCAAAAATACCCAGATAATGTACGTAAGAAAAGCGTGGCGTACGTGAGAATGACACAGACAACTGCAGTGGGCAGAAACAGTCTCCAACGGCTAGTTTCTCAACACCAACGGTCAAATGGCTTGGAGAAGCTATAAATACATCAAGATAGGGCAGAAAAACGTGGATCATCATAAGGTTTCAAGTCCAAAATGTTTTTATCATTCCATCACCCCCAAAACACCAAATTCAAACTAGAGAGAAAATTAAGAGCATTGTGTCAACACATGTACTCTACCATAGAGCTTCATTTTTGTAAATATTTTTGTATACACTTTAAGAGTGTGGGGAAGGTTGGTTGTGAACCTGTGGAAAACAACATTGCAATGACCTTAGAGGTATGAGCAGTAATCAACCTCAATGGCCTTAGAGGTATGAGCCGTAATCAACCTCAATGGCTTTAGAGGTATGAGCCGTAATCAACCTTGTTAACTTTGGAGATATGAGTCGTAATCAACCTTGTTGGCTTTAGAGGTTTGAGCTGCAATCAACCTTAGTGTAAGGCTTTGTTGGATTGAGCCGTAATCAATCTCCGATAGTGAAAAGCCTAAGTGAGATTTAGCTAGTGGACGTAGGCATGTTTGACCAAATCACTATAAAAATTTTGGTGTTTTTTTTCTCGGCTCAGTCCAACTCGCTTCCGCTCTCCAAACTTAACCAAGACATCCCCGGAAAAATTCTCCAGCAAGATCCACCTAGTTATCCCTTAGATTGTTTTCGGCATTCATGCGTGAATCAACAGATTCAATTATTTATGTGTGAATTAACGAATTAAATTATTTACCCCATTTGATCTTATTGCTTCTGCTGCATCAAATGATATGGCAAAAAATTTTATATTTTTCAGTAGCAATATAAACACGTAATGAACGCAAGGAAGAGAGTGAAATATCGTCACAATGGATAACAAGAGAGTGAACTATTACCTCCTTCCTTGGCAACCTTATGCCAATGTAAGCCCGTTAGCTATATTAGTCCATCAAGCAGTGTAGACGCAAATCTGATTTCTGTTATTTGGAATAAGTAAATTGATAACAATTAATTCAATTAATTGTCCATACTAGTTTGACATGCTTAGAATGTTCTGGATTTTCCTCCCTGAATGCCTTTCTAAAAGCATCCCTGAAAACCAAAAAACCCCATTAACACAAGTAGATGAAAACATGGGAAGCATGTTATCACTAGTTGTTGACAAACACTAATTACTGACACGAAGAGAAAGAAGGCAGTAGGAGGTCTTTGCCATGTTGGGATTCTTTCCCTTCATCGCTTTCATTGCCTTTGGTTCCTTTTCTACTTATAAACATTAAAGGAAAATTATTAGCTAACATGCACCAAACCAATCAATACTTGATATGTGTATTAGTGGTTTCTCAATTAGTTATTCGATTAGTCTATTATTACACGTGGCAAGTATTAATTGGTTTAGTGCATGACATGGACTTAATTGGCTTAGGTAAGAATTTTCCAACATTAAATTACCACAAGCATAGGAATTCAAAACTACTTGTTCATTACGTAAACGAAAATCATCAACCATAAGAAAAGTCCGTATGCATGGTTGTTCCTCCGGCTAATGTTGCAGCTTGACGACCACTGAAGAAGTCATTAATGGTCCAAGTACCCGTAAATTCCATATCCAGGTATGTGTGAGGATCAATTCCTCCTGCATATTACAAGAATGGGACAGGAATTAGTAAATTATAGGAATTTAAATAACAAAAAATAAAGCATTGTAGTGAATTAAATTAATAGCAAAACAGCAGTACACAATCAAACATTCTAAATACTTAAAATTACCATGTTTCATATCACAGTATCACTCGTAACAATAATCACCTTTCCAAATCCTAAATTATTAGCCATTACAATTGATCCACCCAGAACAGATCCGATGCTCAATTATATTCTAATTGTAAATCATAAATTAAAAAAAAATCAAAATAGGAAAAAGAAAATACTAGCGAGTAAAGGCATTGTCGTCCCAATTGGGTTAGCAAAACAGCCGCCATCGGCTTCCACTCTCTTCCTTGCCTTCTTAGGGGTCGAAAAGCTTCCGGCCATATCTCTATAGTTACTTCGTTCCAATTCAATCGACGCACAGGGAGGGAATAATGGAAATTAAGATTTTTTTTTTAATGTTTTGGGGCCTACAAGTTCGAGATCCCGCCATTGGTGTTTTGAGAAGCGGGAGGTCTTGGTTCCATGTCCTAAACAAAAGAAGAGAAAGAAAAACCTAGATTAAGAAACAAAGATCGATTACGAATATGCAAATAAAACAGTAATTGAAATATGTAAAACAAACGTGGAACAAGTCAGAACGCAAAGAACTTGGAGAAAGGCAAAAAGAAACGAAGCAAAATAAGATTAATTGTGGGAAGACAAGAAATGAAAGAGAAGTAAGAAGTAACAGAACAATGTAGAAATGAAGAGGGCGGAATGAGACAAATAACTGAGAAGGATGATAAACATATAAAAGGCGAAAAAATATTAAAATAAAATGAGCTTATTAGATTAGCAAGTGAACTTAATTATAACTATAGAAAGTACCGGCAGTACGATAAAAGGTTGAATTTTAAAATTCTACGTGGACCATAGTTTCCTCAAACAAATAGGGAAAATAACATGTTTATTACAAAATAGGATGCCCAATCTCACAAATTCTCCAAAGTTTTCAATTATTAAAATACCAGAAAAAATAAACGCATCTTAAAAATACCATTTGTTGCCAAAAATTGAGATATTTCTGCGATAAATTGATTTTTTTTGGCAAAAAATGACTTTCAGCAAGAAATCGAGTTTTTTTTTTTTTAAAATCATTAATATAAATATCTAATTTTTTTCAGAAGTTGTACAATAGTGTACACATTGTACAAAAAAGAGTTCTCAGTTTTTTATAAGATGATTTAATGAATTATCAAATGATGGTGTCACACATTTGTAATGTTTTTTTTAAATTAAGCTAATTTATTAGTGTGTACATGTATACTCAGATTTTCGTTACTGTATATGATATTTACAAATTTTAATTTATTTAATAGCTATCAATTTGGTGTACAGAAGTTTAAGTCCACAAATATGTACACAACTTGAAATTTAGGTTTTCAAAAATGTCTAAAGGTGTTATTTTACAAACTTAATGACTAATTTATCAAACCTAAAGGACCAAACTTCCAATCTTGCATCCCTGCTAGATTTGTCTTCTTCTTCCTCCCACAACTAGGGTTTGAGAAACCCTAGCCGTCACCTCTCTCAATTTGGTTCTCTTCAAGGCAACGCCTCCAGTAACTCTTTTATCCTCTCATTTTTTCCATCGCGAAAGAACGGTTTGGTTTTCCCACAAAAAGATGCTTTTGGCATCCTTAGCACTTTCTTCTCAAGAATATCTTGCAACTCTTTCTTTTGCTCGGTCTTCACTTAGCAGTACACACCTGCTTAGCTTTCGCCTGCCCAACGGGCAAGGGGGTGGCCTAACTCCAGATGAGATTCAAAGTCAAGACAAGAGAAGGGCAGAGATCAAAGGCCAGCAACAGAGATTGAACATAAGCGGCGGAGGTCAAAGGCGAGAGAGGGGAGCGGCATTTAATACTCGAGCATACTGATGAAGATAGAGAAAAAAGGCAAGAGAGCTTAAGAGGGACATAAAGATAAAGCAACGGAGGAATGGTCGAGCAAGGAATGATTAAGCACAGTGATGGAGGGAGAGAAAGAGACAGTGACAGTGCAAGAACGTGAGAGGACTGAAGAGAGAAACGAGGAGAGAGAAAAAAAACCTGAGAAAATGAAGGAGAGAAATTTGGTTTTGTCTGATTAAATCTGATATTTCCTAGATTCAGTTTTAAAATTGTGACATTCGCAACAAAAATTTGAGTGTGTTTCTATTTGAAAATTTTAAAAACATGTGGTCCTATTTGTACAATTTTGTAATTTAATTATGGCAACTTGTGTAATCAACTCAAACAAATGTGGGGATAGAGGTTCACCTAGTTTTAAGCCCTTCATAGGCTTACAAGGCTCAAGTCAGTGAATATTAAATTAGATTACACCTGGATAGTTAAACGTACCTAGAGTATACAAATTACCTCTACACTTGGCCTTTTTTCCAAAATTTTAGACAAAATTTTCAAAAAATCCAACGTGCGTTACCAACGTTCTAAAATGCTACTGCATGGTACCAAATTCAGAAACCTATTATTTTCTTCGACAATGGATTTTGTCTCCTGCTCTTCCAATTGAAACAAACACTTGAAAGAAGAGTAAGTCTCTCTTTTGTTCGCATAATTATCTATCCTCGATCATTCTCACTGAAATTATCAGTTTTTTTTGTTGATAATTCAGATTTGTTAGCAACTTCACTGGATCTTTCATGCTTGAAGTCGTTACACTTTCCACAAATTTCCTTATGAGCTTCCATGGTTGAAGTTGATATAGATACGAAGAAAGATGATGATGCGATTGTTGTTTTGAAAAACTAGACAACTTACATGTTGGTATAACTGTTGATTTCCTCTTTATTGTTTTGCCAATGCTTCAAAAATAGACCAAAAATCAAACAAAATCTTTTTGATATCACAAACAAAGATTTCAACATATTTTCTATAGATTTTATGACACTCTCAAGTACAAGCTCATATATAGATCGCAAATATCATTACACAGCTTAAAGATGATCAAAACTTGTTATTTTATATCTCACTACAACAAATCAATAACAAACCAAGAACAAATTAACAACATATCAAAAATAGCTCAACAAAAAATTAACGACCAAAGCGAAAATGTGAAAAATGATGATTATAGCATCCAGAAGCACACACAATATGAAAAGAAATTGAAATGATATCGTTACGATAAAATAGAAAAGTAAGTATATCCAAAAAACGATGGCGTGAATTGAAAAAAAAACAAATATCGCATAGTAAAGCAAATATGTGATATGTGTAATTATGGAAAATGGATCTGTAATATGTATAATGACATCGTGCGAAGCAAATATCAAATACTAAAGCAAGTGGACCACATAATTCCCTCATTACATATTGAATAGTTCAAAAATATTCATAAACCATTTACACCATAGGTTTTATAAAGAACAAGCTGCAAAGAAAGACTACCCATCCTTTCCCTAGATTTTCTACTCATATTATAAAGGCATTCATGAGATATTATAATATTATTATGTATCATTCTCCATAGATTAAAAGCATTTTTTGTCCGAACGATCAAATCATTTAATAGGGGCTTCAACCAAAGGACATGAATTTTTGAAATAATCTCATAAATGACATTGCACAAACAGATATGTATGAAGTGTCTAACAGTTTCAGGATAAGCTACCTTCGGGACTAGCACAATACTGGTGTTGGTTGAATTCCTTCAAAATGTGCTTGTTGCTAAAAAATATTGTACTACTTACCCAACATCCTGTTTTATGATTCTCTAATTTTCTTGAAAAGCACTGGTAGTGAAACTATCTAGACCCAGAGCTTCCATGGGATTCGAATTGAAACAACCCGTCTCAGTTTTTCATCAATCGCTGGGGTCGTTAACATGTGATTAACTTCCTCATTTACGAGCCTGAGGATTGTTTGTATAATCTCATATCCCTATTTAGATCCACATCTAACTTGTACAATACTCTGAAGAACTCAACCACATGATTTTGCAACTCGGGTTCCTCTATTATCAATATGCGTAAACTATCCTTTAGACCTTTAAAATTGTTTTGGTGCTTTTGTTGCATCGTGCACATATGAAAGAAACTAGTGTTAATATCCCCATGCTTAAGCCATTTGGTTCTCACGTTTTGTGCCCAACATAATTCTTTGTGCGTATATACTTGATTGAGTTGTTTTATTACTGCATATATATACTGTTTCCTTCTTATCCTAGAGTCTAGTCTTTGGATAGCAGGTAATTCTTTACTTAATTCGTCAATTCTCTTCCTTTTTTTTGTGCAACTTATTCTACCCTACTTCTTGAAGGACGACATACAATTCTTCATTTTTGCACCATTAAGTACTGATCAGACCCGTAAATCTCTTGTCCCATTTCTTATTGGACTAGTTCCTTATACCCTTTTTTTACTTCCCACATCACATGATATATAGCCTTTGCCTCATGGCTCTTACTTCTTGTTTATCCAACGATAGAAAAATTGGTTCATGGTCCAATCCATTGAAGTTCCTATGTTCCACTATTGTGTTCAGATAACTCAGACATCATTCATGAGTTTTCAAAACTCGATTAACTATATCTTTGGTGTTAGCTTCTTCTTCTCTATTATCATCCCATAAACACACTTCTACAACATAGCCAAGATTCAATAAATTTACCTGATGAACCCAATCCTTAATTAGCTCCATTTGGTGTTGATCAGAGTGAAACTCATTGATTTTCATTTTCTCTCACAGATATGCATTAAAACAGCCCAACCACTCACATTGGTTTTTTCTGGTATGAAGAAAGAGAAGAAAGTATCTCCAAGCCAACAATCATTTTTCTTCTTTTAGAGGTCCATATATCTCCCAGCCAACAATCATTTTCTTCTTTTAGAGGTCAATGAACAAAGCAAACATCAAGAGTCACATTTCTATCCTTATACTTAGCATGGATGAAGTTTATTGAGTTATATAGTATCATTAGATTGAAATTTTCCGTCCACCACAACACTAACCTCCTACCCATACCCTTTGGTTCAGTATAACATGCCCTATAAAATGCACATACATGGCCTCTCATATCATCCTTGTATGCACAAAGATACCATGGATGGTTGCTTACTTTGGATCAGGCCATAAAGGACCTAAACTATCAAGGAGCAACTGAATCCTTAATAGTTCTAGCTTATGAGACTTCTGGCGTCCTAGAAGGCATTTAGGTTGCCCTCTCGACCACTTCATGTCCAACAGAACTAATGCTTTATCCAAATCCTTCCTCTAGGTTCTTCTCTTCTTAATGACTATACCTGTTTGTCGTAAACCCCTATTGGAAGAATGTTTCTTTTCATAGCTAATCTCTTAGCAAAGATTAGTCTTCAGGGGTGTAGGTCTTGAGTTCTATATGACCAAAGTCCTATTATAAACCCCTTTATCTGTTTGATCCTTCAGCCACTCTACTCTTATATTCCTGTTTGGCTTCCTAACAAGCATTTATTAAGCAAATATTCCAATCAGCCCATATTAAGCATTAATTCCAATTAGGCCCTCTTTTTAATGGTCCTTTCTTCCTTAAGATTCCCCAAAATGACTATTTGAATTTTATTCTCCAAGGTAGGTGGAAAATTGAAACTTTTGAATTTTAGGAAGAATAGTATTCAAAATTGATGATCCTTCCTAGCTAATGTCTACATCCTTTGTGTTATATTCTATGACTTCTTAAGTGTTTCTTCTTATAGTAACCTTGAGCCCAACACCTCTACTACCTTTTCTACTAGTCGACGGACTATTGGTAGAACTTAGAGAAACAACAAACCATTCCATCAAACAACCCTCACTAAAGCCATTAGGGTTTTTTTTTGGAGAACTCCCATTAGAGCCATAGGCCATAGGGACTTCTGTTGATTGGTTCTCCAGCCTTCAACTTCTCATACCTCAGCTTGCAATCCCTTTCTTGATGTCTTAGGAAGCTGTAGAAATAGCAAAAATCCAATAACCACTTGTAGGACACTTTAAGCCTATCCACTCCTCTTTCTTCATTCTTTTCACGAGCCACATTTTTAACCGTTTCAATATGTTCTTTCATCCTGAGTGTTGCACATCCTTGGTCTTCTAACAGTCACTCACCAAGTTGTGGATCTCTGCCAAATAGCATTCCTAGGGATAAGGCATTACTTGCTTATTTGATTTGGTGGCAGGTGATGGACATGTATCCCACATTATCGTATTGAACTCCACATCCTTTAACAATTTGTTTAGAGGCCATTCATTTACAATTAAGTAGCTCTAGTTGGTTATCCATGGAGCCCCTTAGAGTACCTCATACTAGTTGAAGGAATGGCTGAAAGTAAATTGAAACCAAATGAGTTATAATCTAGACATATCAAAACCCCTTCTTTAGTCACCAAACCTTCTCTATCACCGTCTTAATAACTTTGGCATAACCACAAGTAGATATTACCTTGCCCACTACAGTATTCTCCTCATTTGAGGATGGTTTTGGTGTGTCAACCTTACACGAGAGGGTTGTTGTTGGCCTAATATGTGTCTATCTTTTTGGTGTGGACCCTACTCGTTGAGAGTAGTTTCAGTGCAGATGGTTGAATCTTGAGGTCAAACCAAATTAGTAGTTTCAGTTTCTTCTTGCATGCCACTTTGATGAGTTGATGTGTTCCCTAAACATATTGATAGACACCCTTTATTAATGGTCTTTGGTTCTATCCTTCACCTACCACCTTTCCAAATTAAGTGAATATTGAATGAGGAAGTTAATGAATAGTAAGTACAAGGATAAAATGTTGGTGAAGCAAGTTTCATATTGGTGGAAGCAATATGGAAAAGGCATGTAGAATACTTCATCTTAGGAGAGGACTCTAGCTGGGAAGAGGATAAGTTTTTTTTTTTCATATAGAGCTCTAATTCTTAGCAGCTAAATTTTTCTTTCTCTACCTTTCTCGTACTTCTCTTTTTTAATAAATCCTCACGTTCTTTGTTTTCTTCACCTCTTTCTTCTTTTAATGTTGTCTTCTTCTTCCCTTTCTTTTTGTTTTTTTTGTTTTTTAACCTTTTGACTCATTTCTTTATGGGTGCTTGTTAAATCTTTGAGAAACTCCAGTGAGAGGCAAAATTGGTTAGTTTTGTTGTATTCCTTGATTAAGATTGTTGCTTTTATTATGTTAGAGCTACACAATAGGTTTACTATATTCACACACATTAGATGAGATCATAGCAAATTTTTGAACGAGAATGCAAGTTACTCCATATGAACATGCGCCCCAACAAAGGAAAATGAAGTAACTTGCCAAAATTAACAAAATCAACAAACTCTTCCATTCTAGTAGTCATCGAGCCATAATCGGACCTCTCGTCAATAGTAAGAATTTCGTTAAAATCTCAACAGAAACTAAGACGCTACCATTAAAATCTACCAAAGGCAGCAACTCATTCCATAAAATGTGTTTCTGAAAAGTAGTACTATAACTATAAACATGGAGAAATCTAGCAGGAGTCCCATTCCATCGAAATCTGGACTAGCTCCACATGTCAGAACTAGAAAACTGATCTTCCTGAATTTGTTGCTTATCCCATATCAAAAGAAGGCCACCGAAGCACCAATTGATGTAACCCAACAATACCAAAAAATTCACGTAGGCCAAAGTTTACTAATCGAAAGGTGATACTTGTTCCCTCTTAGAATCCGCAATTACCAAAATAGACAACTTGAACTTCTTTGTCATTTTCCTCGAATCATTATTGCTCAACAATATATATACCTCGCCGACAGTTCCATGTAAGAAAATTCAATTGCAAATATATAAATATAACTATACCACTTGAAAAAGAAAAACCAGCAATAAGACAAAATCTACACTGCCTCTTTATCCACACTGATATTATGAGAAATAACTTTAGAAATAGCTTGTTCATGAGACAATAGAAAAGTTGTCAATTCAACCCTTATATTACATGTACGATCCACATCATTAATTGATACTATTGCTTATTCATAGTAGAATTCAAAAGAATTGCCTTACGGTTACAACTCTTAATATTATAGTCTAACAAAGATAAAGAGCTACAAATATTAACACTGCCACTCGGTGCCCTCTCTTGATCTTACGTTTCCTCCACTATGTAATATCATGACAACCAAATCATGATCCAAACCAACTTCTTCCATTGTATAAGGAGATTTTTGATTATCACTCTCACTATCACCCAAACATCCACTATCAAAATTCATAAGTGCCTATCCTAATTGAACCTCAATCTGCTACATTGGAACACCAACATGTAAGAGTCCGATACTACTAAACCAAATATTGGAGACGGAGGCTCGCATCCAATAGAACGATGTTCATCTTCTCATCTTCTTGAGAGACTGAGAAGGACTATCATGAAAAAAAGAAGCATCAAAAGCATCAAATGAGAGCTTATAATGACTCTTAGAAATACAAATCTCAAACTAGGTTAGATTAAATTGCACTCTTAAGCTTCGAGGGAATTTCCAGAGACTCTATGGAAACCATGATAGAAATATCAACCTGAGACAAAAGTTTAGTGTCTAGAGAAATACAAACAAAATTTCTCAACATATTTTCAATGGCCCTAAAAAAAAATCCAAGGTCCAATGCTAAAATGGAATTCCCCGCAAATCAACCCACACCAATCTACCAGTGCATCGAAATTTCGAAAAACAAAGAATGAACTTCTCAAAAACCTCAAAAAGATTATTATACCCATTATTGATTAAATCATCCGCATCTTTTTTAGAGTATAATTTTATAAGGAGATCTTTGGAGCCAAGGAAAGAAAGTCGCTCAAACGTTACACCCTTAGAGATCAACAAATTCTTAGCAGAAAAAATCCTATCAAAAAAATTCGCTAAAGCAATCACTGAAGGCTCTATCCATGGCACACAAACCAAATAATTGACATTCATATTTTGAATAACTCCCATCTAACCACCAAAAAGTACCTGAGCACATGATCAGTGGTCTTGGATCCCTATGTAATGTTAGGAAAAATACTGTATGAAATGGGGATTTGTAATAACTTTGAGACATGAAAAAACATTATCTTTTAAGTGTTTAATTGCCCCCACTATGACTATGACTATAAACGGGATTACGCAAAGAACACTCTCAAGATACAATAAAGTCAATGTTTGATTGTTTTGCAGATCAATCAAACATTCTATTAAGAACCTCTTTATTTCTAGAAAACGAAAGAACACAAAGAAAACTGATTGGGATGAATGGGTGCAACAAAAAAACATGTCTTTGGGGCATAACTAAAAATAGTTTCAAAAACCAGCCAAATTCTAGAACTGAAGATAACTGTCGAAAAAGACATGATCCAAAAATTAATTTTGGTTTTGGGCTCAATTTTATTTTCAGCAATGCCCCAAGTGCCATCAAAGATTTTAAATATATATTTTTTAGGCTCAAAGCATTTCCTTTTCCGTCCAATTTAAAAGATTAGAAGTCCATCAATATTGTTAGAATTGTGCCCTAGTCCAATCATTAATGTTCATTGTCATTCAATTATTTAATAAAGAGGCATTTCATTTCTATGAAATATAACATGTTTTATGAAGATAAAACTCCATGAATAGTTTATTCTTCCTTGTGCCATCAAGTGCGTGACTTGATAGTAAAACCATAAGGATAAA